>OVAY01001371.1:0-21818 GCA_900406395.1 Kernera saxatilis | reverse complement strand
AAAAAAAAAAAAAAAAATCTAGAATCGTTGTTTGAACTCTCTCTCACCGAGGAAATCTCGACACTCCTTAATGGCAATGTTTTTTAAACTCGACCCCGACTATCTTCCGAGTCACCGGGTCATGGTTTTTGGTTGGTTTGCTTGATGACTTCCTCAACCAACTTTCTGCTTAATGTTAGCAATTAATCTGGTCCATAGTATGGTTCTTTGGGTTGCTCAACGAAAACTTATCTCATTTGTTACCTTGAGATTGCCGGGAAACAAAACCAAAAAAAAAAAGGACTTTTGAATCAAAGAGACAAGAAACCAAACATATAAAAAGTGAAAAACCCTTTTTTGAGAATCGAGTCTAAATCAGAGAAACATAGAAAAAATGTTCTGTAGCTTATCCATTTCCAGATTTCTCTTGAGGAAGACAACAACAACAACAACAACAACATCGTCTCTTCTCTCTCGCAATCTCAGATTCCTTCTCTCCGTCGATCCTCTCCCTCGCACCCCGCTTCTACGCCCTTCTTCCAACACCCTAACCCCTTTTTTCTCTTCCTCCTTCTCCCGCCGTATCTGGGACTCTAGCGGCGGCAGCGGCGGATGTGGCGGCGACGATTATGACCATATCAGAAGTGACGTCAATTGCCCTCGTTGCTCCGCTCAGATGCTCGTCGTTTTCTCCAATCGTCCATTGTCACTCACAGCTAGAGAGCCAGGGATCTATCAAGCTGTTAATTTCTGTTCTCAATGCAAAACGGCTTTTTACTTCAGGCCGTTCAAGCTCTCTCCGCTTCAAGGAAGCTTTATTGAGTTAGGTAAGGTTAAAGGGACGAGGGAACGTGATGATGACGATGATGTTGCTGATGATGAAATTGCTCAGAGGTCTTTTCCTAGGAATTGGAGAATTCAAGGGCTTAGAAACGAAGTAGATGGTGATGTTGATGATGAGAAGGAGGAGGAGGATGTGAATAATGGCGGTGATAAAGAGAAGCAATCTGTGATGAAGCTTCCAACGCCTAAGGAAATCTGTCAGGGGCTCGACGAGTTTGTTATTGGTCAGGACAAGGCAAAGAAGGTCTGGTCCTAGCTTCCTTCTTCAACATCTATCGTAATTCGAACTAGATTCTTGTTTTTTTTAGATATCTTTCTTTTGTGCAGGTGCTTTCTGTGGCTGTTTACAATCATTACAAAAGAATATATCATGCTTCGCGGAGAAAAGGGTCTGTCTTTTCTATGCCATTATCATTCTGATAACTCTATACGTGTGTGTCACAAGCAAAAGCTCACTCCTTTACTCTTTATTTGAATTCCAGGTCTGTTTCAGAAACAGATAACCTTGATATGGAGGATGATAGCGTTGATCACGTGGAGTTGGATAAGAGCAATGTGTTGTTACTTGGCCCTACTGGTTCAGGTCTGTGTGCTTTAGCCATACTGTTCTTTGAAAGTATTGAGAGCTACTGGTTAGTATGCTTACGATCTTTGCCTTTATGTTTCTTGCTTGATTCTTATAAGAACAGGAAAGACTTTACTGGCAAAAACTTTAGCGCGTATTGTCAATGTGCCATTTGCCATTGCTGATGCGACTTCATTAACTCAGGCAAGTTGTTTCACTAATCCCTTAGAGGTTTGGGTAATTGACAATGATCAATAGTTACTGAGAATCGTAGTTTGTTGTATACATCGGGGAAGGATTAGACCCACTAGGATGTTTTTACAATCCCTCAGGTTACCCTTTTGCAGCATATTTTGAATCCTTACACAAGGCTTGCTCTTAGTATAACTAAACTACTCTTATTGTCCAGGCAGGTTATGTTGGTGAAGATGTGGAATCAATACTGTACAAGCTATTTGTGGTATGGCCTGCTATCACCTCGTATTACGTCTCTAGTTTTAGCATGCCTTTATATCATCTTTTGGAATATAATCTAAACAACTGCTTAACGGATCGTTTTTGGCTGACTACTTCTGAAACTTAGTATTTTTTTTTGTCTTTAGTATTGATACATAATAGTTCATAACAGTTCAGAAGATTAATATCTTCTCAACACTTTCTTCTTGATCCACTATTTTTGGATCTGAAAAATCTTGTTGCACATGCTTGCGCAGTATTCATGTTACTAATTTGTTTTTTCAGATGCTAATGTGAGCTGGACTGTTTTGTTACTGTAGGAAGCTGGGTGCAATGTAGAAGAAGCTCAGAGGGGAATTGTGTACATTGATGAAGTTGATAAGATGACTATGAAGGTCTTAAATTTTCTTTGCTCGTTACTTTTTATTCTGAATTCATTGATACTCAATATTGAGAAAGCTATTCTTCTCTCTCAGTCTCATAGCTCAAATGGTGGTAGAGATGTCTCTGGAGAAGGTGTCCAACAGTCATTGCTAAAATTGTTGGAAGGAACTGTAAGCTAAAATAGCGTGTGCATATGCGTAGTCTAATTTTAAATTATCTCGCATGTTCGGAAACAAAAGACAGGGGTCTATTCCCTTACAAAGAGCTTATATATATATACTTTTGCAGGTGGTCAGTGTCCCGATTCCTGAGAAAGGATTACGTAGAGATCCTCGAGGAGATAGCATTCAGGTAGAGATCCTGCTTCAAGTTTTCTTTTGTGCATTTCATGAAAAAAACTGAACCTTTCGGCGAAAAAACTGAACTATGCAGATGGATACAAAAGACATCCTTTTTATTTGTGGCGGAGCATTTATCGATCTGGAGAAAACTGTTTCCGAAAGGTAAGTTTCTGGTGTCTTATAGATTCAGCAAAGTATTCAGTCCTATCCTTTTCTCTGTGTATGATAAGCCTTGAATGGCATATATATATATATATATATATTTCTCTTGGCCAGGCAACACGATTCTTCTATTGGTTTTGGTGCTTCTGTTCGTACAAACATGAGTACTTCTGGGTTCAGTAGTGCTGCAGTAACATCCTCCTTATTGGAATCTGTAAGTAAAACATTCTTATAGGGCTCATTAAAATCGTATGCTAGTCTTTCGTTCGTTGTCTGATAAAAAGAGCACTTATAATTATTGGTAATTGGTTGTAGTTACAAAGTGAAGATCTTGTTGCTTACGGTCTCATTCCTGAGTTCGTTGGAAGGTTGCCCATTTTAGTGAGCTTATCTGCATTAAACGAAGATCAGCTTGTGCAGGTAGCTTGATCCTACTTATTTTTTGCTAGCCGTTTCTGTGCTTATGGAATGTTTTTCAAACATCGGTATTGGTTGTGATAGCTGTTACGAGATTGCATACAAATCTCTTTATTTCAGGTAGATTTCTCTGTTACGAGTTATAACTTTTTTTCTGGTTCCTTATGCAGGTTCTCACTGAGCCTAAGAGTGCATTGGGTAAACAGTACAAGAAGTTGTTTCGCATGAACAATGTAACTCTTTTTACCACTCAAGGTTTACTTTACATATTCCCTCTGTTATATAAGTACCCTCTTAGCTGTCTGGATGATGTGTTAGGTCCAACTTCACTTTACTGAAGGAGCAACGAGGCTAATCGCGAGGAAGGCTATGTCGAAGAACACTGGTGCACGTGGCTTACGGTCTATACTAGAAAGTATCCTCACCGAAGCAATGTTCGAGGTACGAGAAATACACACCCTTATTGTCCTTGATACTTCTACGTGTTTGTGGTTAAATGTTGAATCTTGAATCCTAAACAGGTACCAGATAGCATGACGGAAGGATCACAAGGTATAAAGGCGGTTCTGGTGGATGAAGAGGCTGTTGGTTCAGTAGGAACACCAGGATGTGGTGCAAAGATTCTTAAAGGAGATGATGTACTGCAGCAATTTCTTGAAGAAACAGAGTCAAAGGTAAGCTTGTGGCTAGGTTGAACACACCGTATGAAGGTATCTTTGCGAAAGCTTCACAATTTTTTTTGATGTTACAGGAGAAGAGAAAGGAGGATGAAGCTAAAAGAGCTCAGATCTTGTAGCCGAAACTGATATTTTGAGAGGTGTGAGTTGTGTTAGATATACATAGGACATGAATGATCTCAGCCTTCAAGGCTTTACTAGTTTCAGTGTTTAGATTCATTAACAAAGAAATAAAGAGTAAAAACAATATTCTGATGGGTAAAGAGCACTCTCAAATGAGCTTGTTGGATAAGTTGTGAAAAAAAATATGAGCACTCTCAAATGAGCTTGTAGATGAAAACTAGGATGCTATTATATTTGTTTTGATACGTATAGCACTCAATGTTTCGTTAAGACGGTTCTAGCTTGTCTAGTTGAGACCTCCAAACCATTAGATCTTGTTACGGCGGGATGCTATTCGTTTTCGCAAGTTTTCAAAGAGTTGTGTTTATGTTGGTAGAGAATTGAGACCAAGTTTTGTATCATTTTTTATTCATACAACATCGACTGTATCCATTAGAATTAGGGATGTTAATATGGGTTTGGGTTTTTAATGGGTATGTATTGTGAATAAATACCCATTTAGACTCATTTATCATATTTAAGTTTAATAGGTTTAAATGGACACCCTTTTAAACCCTATTTATTAAAAAGGTTTTGACTCTAAATAAATAGAAACCCTACGAGACCCATTTATATTTTGTTTTAAAAAAAAAAAGATTTTAATAATATTTTTTTTTCTCTTCCTAAAAATATGTTATGTGTTTTTTCGCTAAAAATATAATTTCACTAAAAAAGCGAATACACATTTTTGGTGGGAATACATGGAGTCACGTTTTTGGCGAGAATATATAGAATTTTGTTTTTTAGTGGGAAAACACGGAATCATATTTTTGGCGAGAAAACACGGAATAATATTTTAGGCAGGAAAACGCTGAATATAATTTTTTGCGGGAAAACGCGGAATAATATTTTTGGTGGGAAAATACAGAATAATATTTTTGGCGGGAAAACGCAGAATAATATTTTTGGCGCGAAAACGCATAAACGTGTTTTTGGCAGGAAAAACACGAAATTTTTGACGAGAAAATGTGAAATTGCGTTTTTGAAAGAAAAATGTGCAATCACTTTTTTGGCGGAAAAACGCAATCATCTTTTGGTGGGAAAACTCACAATTTTTAACGTAAAATGTGGAATCGCATTTTTGGTGGAAAATGGGTAATCGTATTTTGACGGGAAGAAAGTAGAATCATATTCGATGTCACTTCCAGCCTGTGGAACGAGGAACAACAATGAGAAAGTGAACTAAGACAAAGCATACTACATAAGCTATCAAAAAAAGTGTACAAGGATGGACAGGAAAACCTGAGCATAGAACTTGGACATGTTTCTTTGTAAACGTTAGGCAATGGAAAATCTTGCTCCACAAGAGACGCAGCAAAATCAGCTCAGAAGATATAAAAAACAACTTATTGTTTCCAATAAGGTCAGAGGTTTTGGAGATTATGATGACATCCGGTTCTTCGGGTTGAATAGAATTCAACCGAACCAAAGCTATAAACCGGATTGGTCAAATGGTCTTAATTTGGTTGGAGCTAAAACGACGTTTTGGTGGTTGGAAAAGGTTCTCATCCGATTAATTATTATCTGTTATAAATTTATGTATAATATGTATATATATGTGTTTCTTTATATTAGATGATAATATAATGTTTTGTATTGATTTTTGTGAGTGGGGAGAGAGAGACACGAGAGATGGAGATAGAAGAGATTCTTTTATTCTTCTCTTTTACTTCTTCTTCTTAATATTTATTACATCTCATCATCTCCTATTTATACTAAGCAAAATGTACCATGCTTTTGACACATAAGCATTATGTATCATTAGAAGGATAGGAAAAAAATCTCGGGGGGATATGTTTCGTCCTATCGATCTTGATGTAACCATCTTTGAGCTGAGCAACACAAGCATCATTATCCTCAAATAACTTTATCGACTCCTTATCGATGTCCAGTCCGCTAGCTTCTTGTATATGATGTATCATGGATCTAAGCCATACACATTCACTACATGCTTCATGAAGTGCTATAATCTATGCATGATTTGAAGAAGTAGCGACCAATGTCTGCATTTGAGAACGCCATGAGATCGCGGTACCTCCCATTGTGAAAACGTATCCGGTTTGCGATCGACCTTTATGCGGGTCTGATAAATATATTGCATCTGCAAAACCCACTATACCAAAAGCAGAGTTTCTAGAGTAAAATAATCCTAAGTCAATCGTACCTTGGAGATAACGGAAGATCTGTTTTATCCCTGTCCAATGTCTCCGCGTGGGAGATGAATTATATCTTGCAAGCAAATTAGTAGCAAATGCTATATCTGGCCGAGTACAATTTGCAAGATACATAAGTGCACCTATAGCACTCATATAAGGTATTTCAGGACCTAATACTTCCTCGTTATCTTCACAAGGTCGAAATGGATCTTTGTCAATATTAAGTGATCTATTGACCATCAGAGTACTCAAAGGCTTCGCTCTATCCATATTAAATCGTTTTAACACCCTTCTGGTGTATATTGATTGATGCACAAATATTTCATCTTGAAAATGCTCTATCTGGAGACCGAGACAAAACTTGGTCTTTCTAATGTCTTTCATTTCGAACTCCTCTTTCATATGAGTTCTTGCATCATCAACTTCTTTTTGAGTTTCAATTATGTTTAGATCATCAACATATACAGCAATGATCACAAATCCTGATAAGGATTTCCTAATAAATACGCAAGGGCATATCGCATTGTTGATGTATCCCTTTTTCAACAAATATTCACTTAAGCGATTATACCACATGCGTCCAGATTGTTTTAATCCGTATAGTGATCGTTGTAACTTGACCGAACAAATGTCTTTGGATCCTTCTGGAATTTCTGATCTTTCAGAGATCTTAAATCCTTATGGGATTCTCATATATATGTCACTATCCCGTGATCCATATAGGTATGCAGTCACAACATCCATAATGTACATTTCTAGATTTTTAGATGTCGTTAGGCTCATTAAGTACCAAAATGTGATTGCATCCATAACCGGGGAATATGTTTCATCATAATCGATTCCGGGGCTTTGAGAAAACCCTTGTGCCACAAGTCGAGCTTTATACCTTGTGACTTCATTTTTCTCATTTCTTTTTCGCACAAAAACCCACTTACATCCAACTGGTATTACATCTTCAGGTGTAATAACAACATGTCCAAATACATCTCTCTTATTGAGGGAGAGGAATTCATCTCTCATGGCCACTTGCCATTTCTCCCAATCGAGCCTTTCCTGGCACTCTGACACGGACCTTGGGTATGGATCATCATTATCATTTTCAATCTCTTTAGATACAGAAAAATAAAATATTCCATCATTATCCTCTATTTCATTTCTAACCCAAATTTTTCGATCTTGGGCATAATTGATGGAAATCTCACACTTTTGTGTATCATCTTCATCCTCTGGACTTTTTTCTTCATTAGGTTCTTCTATAACCTTTTCAAAAATGTCTTCTGGACATTTCTCATAATGTGGTTCTTCTTGAACTTTTTCACTTGTTTCTCCCAACTTCTTTTTCTTCAGGGGATTTTTTTTTTATCTTTGGAGCCCATCGGCCTCCCCCTTTTCAATTGAACCTTGGGTTCATTTACTTTGCTTCCATCAATTTGTTCTCTTTGAATTTTTATCCTTGATTTTGGGTTCATTTACTTTGCTTCCATCAATTTGTTCTCTTAGAATTTATATCCTTGATGGAGCATTTGCAGCGGGTATATGTGACTTTGTCACCCTCTTTGTATCCGTAAATACATATGGTAATTGATTTGCCATACTTTGCAAATGAATAATTTTCTGAACTTCCAGTTCTCTGATTCGTAGGAGGGTCAATATGCACCAACGATGGTGTACTCCATGTAACATCTTGTGTCACTTGCTTGATTCCTCCCCTAATGCTGGAAATTCATGTTCATTAAAATGGCAATCGGCAAAATGTGCCATAAACATATCACCAGTCTGCGGTTCAAGATACCGAATTTTACTTGGTGACGTATACCCGACATATATCCCCAATCTCCTTTGTGGTCCCATTTTTGTTTTTTGTGGTGGCGCGATAGGAACATAAACCGCACATCCAAAAACACGGAGATGGGATATATTTGGTTCTTGACAAGATGTCAACTGTAATGGAGAATATTCATTATATGCACTTGGTCTAATCTGGACCAATGCAGCCGCATGCAGTATAGCATGTCCCCAGACAGAAATTGGGAGCTTTGTTCTCAATATTAGTGGCATTGCAATCAATTGCAACTGTTTTATCAAACTCTCAGCCATGCCATTTTGTGTATGTACATGGGGCACTGGATGCTCAACATCGATCCCCATTGACATACAATAGTTATCAAAAGCTTGTGAAGTGAATTCACCAGTGTTATCAAGCCTAACTTTCTTTAAGGCGTAATCAGGGAACTGTGCTTCCAACCTGATTATCTGGGCAGTGAATCTTGCGAAAGCCGTATTTCTTGTGGTTAGAAGACACACATGTGACCATCTACTTGATGCGTCAATTAATACCATAAAATATTGAAATGGCCCGCACAATGGATGGATAGGTCCACATATATGACCATAAAATATCGAAATGGCCCGCACTGGGGATTCATTCCCTACTTTAGCTGGTGATGGCCGAGTTATGAGTTTTCCTTGAGAGCATGCATTACATGTAAACTCCCCCGTTTGAAAAATTTTCTCGTTTTCCAACGGGTGGCCACTAGAATTTCGCACAATTCTTCTCATCATGACTGATCGTGGATGTCCTAGCTTTACATGCCAGACTTTAAATGTACTTGTAAACTTCTGGTTGACTGTAATATATGATTCTGTCATGTTTATTTTCGTGCAATATAATCTAGAGGATAACATTGGCAACTCTTCCAATATATATTTCGACTCCGACGTAATGCAAAGATATTCAATGCCATTCTTATTCATAGTATCTATGTGATATCTATTTCTACGAATATCTTTGAAACTTAACAAGTTTCTGTGAGATTTAGGAGAATATTATGCGTCATTAATCTCAAACTTTGTTCCCTTTAGCATTGAAAATTTAACTTTTCCAGAGCCGATGACAATCTTTGCATTACAGGATATTGTACTCACTCTTCAAGCGGAATCTTTGATTTTGAGACAGGAGAAATATCGTCTATCTTTAAGTATAGTGTGCGTTGTAGCACTATCTGCTAGACATATATCTCCATCTTGAATCTCCATTTGTGACATTTTCTGTGTCACGATGTTTATAATGACGCATTAATATAGTAAAACACATATATAAAAGTTACTTTATATCACAGCCAAAAATTCAGTTTTACAAATTATTTAAAATACATATTATACATATTACTAAAATCGTCATTAAAAACATATCACACAAACAAAACATTAAAGGTCTTCTTAAACTTCATCGATCTCAGTCTTTTTATTTTTCACTGACATTTCCGGGATTCGCGAGGTAATCTGCGACATCCAGATGAGTATCATCATCTAGGCCTCTGAAGGAAGGTCCGACTTCATCATTGACGAAGTTGGTTTCAACATTATTAACCTTGGCCTTTTGTGATTCTTGATACATATCGACTAGGTGTTTAGCCGTACGACATATACGCTCCCAATGTCCTTTCATGCGGCATCTGTAACAAGCATTATCGGTCGACTTTTTGATTGTCCGACCACCATCACTTACTTGGAAATTTTTGTTCTTCCCATTGTTAAAATTCCTTCCTTGTCTACGCCCACGACCACGTCCACGTGTTTGATTACGGCCTTTACCGCGTCCACGTCCTTGTCCTTGATAATTATCATTATTACTGGATGCTACGACATTCGCTTCAGGGAATGGAGCTGAACCAGCTGGACGAGTTTGATGGTTTAACATCACGAGTTCATTATTCTGCTCCGCTACAAGGAGGACTTGCATCAACTCCGAATAACCTGTGTATCCTTTGGCCCGATACTATTCCTGGAGAATTACATTTCCAGGATGAAATGTGGAGAGCGTCTTTTCAATCATGTCATAATCATTCACTTTTTCTCCACACAATATCATTCAGGAAGTAATTCCGAACATCGCAGAATTATATTTACCAACACTTTTATAATCTAGGAACCGAAGATTCAGCCAATCATGTTTAGCCTTTCGTAAGATCATATACTTCTGGTGATCAAACCTATCTTTGAGTGACTGCCAAAGATCTGCAGGATCTTCTTTAGTGACGTATTCACTTTTCAAGTTATCAACTCTTCCTCTGTGTGAATCTCATATTCGATGTCACTTCCAGCCTGTGGAACGAGGAACAACAATGAGAAAGTGAATTAAGACAAAGCATACTACATAAGCTATAAAAAAAAGTGTACAAGGATGGACAGGAAAACCTGAGCATAGAACTTGGACATGTTTCTTTGTAAACGTTAGGCAATGGAAAATCTTGCTCCACAAGAGACGCAGCAAAATCAACTCAGAAGATATAAAAAACAACTTATTGTTTCCAATAAGGTTAGAGGTTTTGGAGATTATGATGACATCCGGTTCTTCGGGTTGAATAGAATTCAATCGAACCAAAGCTATAAACCGGATTGGTCAAATGGTCGTAATTTGGTTGGAGCTAAAACGACATTTTGGTGGTTGGAAAAGGTTCTCATCCGATTAATTATTATCTGTTATAAATTTATGTATAATATGTATATATGTGTTTTTTTTATATTAGATAATAATATAATGTTTTGTATTGATTTTTGTGAGTGGGGAGAGAGAGACACAGAGAGATGGAGATAGAAGAGATTCTTTTATTCTTTTCTTTTACTTCTTCTTCTTAATATTTCTTACATCTCATCATTTCCTATTTATACTAAACAAAATATATCATGCTTTTAACACATAAGCATTATGTGTCATTAGGAGGATTAACTAGGTGTCACCACACCAAGAGAGATTAGTGTCATAAGTGGCTTACTGTCATGAACATTTGACACATAGAGTGATGAATAATCACTTATATATATTTTTAACAATATCATCTTTTTTTTTTCAATGAAATGTCTTATTGTATCAAACTTAACAAAGCTCAACAACCATACAAATTATAGAAATAACCTTAGCCTTTAATGGAACATTTAAAAATGAGGATTTCGAGTATTTTTTTTTAAAACGGCTTTATGTCACCAATCACATTTTTTTTTGTAATTTTCGTTTTTCTAAAAAAAAAACATGTTATCGTTCTCGTTTATTGGTTTCTTTTTTTGTAAACTTAGTTCCTCCGGATAGGGCAACCAGTCGAAGAATTTTCTTTTGATTTAGTTATATTGTTAAAAAAAAAGAAACTGTTTGCGTTTTTCGAAGCAAGTTATTAACCAATAGACCACAACTATTTGTTTAATTACCAATTACCCAAATGTTCAATTCAAATTCCGAGATAAAACAAAATATTCATTTGTAATTTATGAGAATTTCTTTTATATGTAATTTATGATTAATAAAAGAAAATTTAATAATCATCACATGTTTTGACAAATAATTCTATGCTAAACGTGTTCATTAATTTAATTTGTTAATAATTCTCATAAATTATTTACTTTTTAAACATGCATTTTTTAAGAAAAAATTAACTTACTTTATTATTTGTTCAA
Organism: Kernera saxatilis; assembly: GCA_900406395.1. Taxonomy (NCBI): domain Eukaryota; kingdom Viridiplantae; phylum Streptophyta; class Magnoliopsida; order Brassicales; family Brassicaceae; genus Kernera; species Kernera saxatilis. The sequence continues at coordinate 10,228 of OVAY01001371.1, read as the reverse complement.
AAATTATAAAATAATAAGTTTTAGTAAAAAACAAAATAGATTTATAAAAAAGAAAGAAAATATAGTCAATTTTTTTATTAAAAATATGGTTAAACTATTTCATATAAAATATATAATATATATATTAACTAGATTGAACAATTTTTAGAAGAAATTATACTTTTATGTACAACGAATTTACTATAAATTAGACATTTTTCACTATTTTAATGAATAAAATTAACTTTTTTTTTTGTCAATAGCTTATATTTAAATAAAATTAACTTAACTGATTCAAAATAAATTTTAGTTTTTAAAGTTCATAAATAATAGATGAAAATATTATTTCATTAATAATGAATAAAACATTTAAATTTATAACTATATTAATATTATTACTATATTTACTTATAAATTATTTATCTATAATAACAATGTTATTATTAATACTAAATAAATAATTTAATTTACATTTATTCTATTTTTTTTATAATCTATAATCCGCAGTGATTGTTATATTTTTCAACATTCAAACATTTTATTGTGTACCGCAAGTCACTTTTTTCATCTATCAAATATTATTTTGTATTGCTTGTTTTGCACTAACCGCACTTGTCTCGCAAATACATTTTTTCCGCATGTACCGCAGTTGAACCGCACTGCACTCTCAAACCACTTTTTCCGCACGGCCAAACACGTTGTTACCATTCAGACCTTTAGTCTAAAAGCCCAACAAAAACCGCTAATGGAAGAAGAAATATCATCTTTGACTTATCCCAATCCACATGTCATCAATATGTGGTGGATGAGTATTCCAAGCAAACCGACTTCAACCTTCGCCGTCTGAGCTTGATTCCGGCGAGAGAATCTTCTCCGATAAAAACATCAAACAGAGATTCTTCTAGGTTTTCACCGGGATAAACTAATCGAAGCTCCAATTAAAGATAACAACTTAAGGCACTGTTAATATGCGATGGAAATTACTTATTTTCTTCAACTCTTTTTGGAAATTTCTGATGAAATTCCTGTAAATTGAAAACTCAAAAGAAAACACCCGGGTAAGAAACATCATCAAGCCGTGATTTATTGAAAGAAAAGCATATAAAACCAGATACACCAGAAAGAGAGACATATCAACGGCTAAGAAAAACCACAAGCCGGCCAACGCCGATTATGTGACCGAAAGCGTTGCCGGATAAAAGCTGATCATCACTGTTAAAGAAACTGGCGATGTCAGATAGAAACCCCGACTAAACGGGACAGCGAGCACCAGAAATCATATGGTCAAAGAAAACAAAACAAATTTTGCTTCTTCTCTCTAAAGGATACCAGAGAGTGAAGAGAGAGTAATTATTATCATCTTCATTCAAGATATTTTGTTATTATTTTTTTTAGAGATATATATATATTTATATATATATATAGAAGTTAGATTAACGAAAATCTACTAAAAAAAACTGACAAGAAGAAATCGTAATTACAAAACGTGAAACAATAGAAAACACGCGTCTTGACCGAACGAGAAAAATGCAGCAATCCTAAAATTAGTATGACTTATATATTTTTTCAAACACATTTACAAATAAAAAAAATATAAACTAAAAAAAGATGTACCTTAAACTAATGATAAAATCTTGTGCTCTGTCGTTTTTTTACAGCTAGCATAAGACTTGATCTTTTGAATGTATTTTTAGTGTGACAATACCTCAAATTTTGACCCATGGTGATTACAAATGTGGCAACTAATTCTTCAACACAGATGAATCTCATATCTTTTAAATGTGTTCTATCATCAATAAGATCACATAGTTTGAGAAACTCATATGGATACATACGATACAATTTTTGAAAATTTCAAGGATCTTTTTGTAACACATTGTGTATATAATCATATCTAATTCTTGTGACGGCCATGGACCGTCAGATTGGATACTCGATATAATTTTATAATTTAAAATATTGTTGTGCAATCAATACTTGTGCCAATCCAATCATTGTCACCAACAAATGCAATGCATTTGTATCTAAATCTTCATCATCAATTTGTTCTCTTGCTATTTCGATTTCTTCTTCTTCGTCTAACAACTTTATATAAGAAAAAAAAAACCAATTAAAAGAATAGAAAAATATGAGTATTAACTAATAAGACCAACAATATTTAGAAAAATCAAACATCAATTAGTTAAAACTAAATTTTTCATTTAATTTGAAAAATTCTATATATTTTTAGAAGACTATTCAGACAAGAAGTTAGAAGATCAAAACAAAATAAGTAATTGAAATAGAACTTCGAAAAAGAAGATTAACCTAATATTTATGCCATTAAATATCTTTCCAATATTAACATGTATGATATTAATATTAAAAAAGAGAGGCTATTATCAATAAATAAAGAAGCAAATTGTAAAAAAAAAAGACCATTAAAACTAATTTATTATTAAACAAAACAGTGACATCATTTCACTTTTCTTCGTATCCAAGCCATGCGTTCTTCAATACACATGCTAATGAACATGTCTTTGATTCCTAACCTATGAATTTCATTCAACGTATCATAACGAACATTTTTCACCAAGTAGGAAACGTCTTTGATGGCTTCCCTTATGTTATTATTTCTTTTCTCAGCCTCCTCAAATTGGTTGCTCGTTGTTGTCTTTCTTCTCTTTGTTGTATCAAGCTAACAATCGGATTGTTTATCCCAACCATTTCATTAAATTTTCCATGTTTCCAAAAAGTCCAATATATAATTCACCTGGCGCATTATTTTCAACTCCAAAAGTTTGTGCATCAGTATCGTTCTCTAAGCCAACATCATTTTTCCCGTCGCTAATATATATAACAATAACCTCATAAATATCATATATAACATCATCAAATTTTAATTAGATAACGAAATGATTCTTACAAACTTGTCACTCTACGTATGGTTGCTTGTAAGCATGAAAATATAAGATATTTTTAGAATGAAAACCTAAAAAAAATATCACATAATGTCATATTATACACTAAAGATATATCAAAGTAATGTTCTATTTTCTGCTAAAATTTGTTTCTCTGATCCTTAAAAGAGGGGAGGAACAAGCGTAACAATACTTTTTTTTTTCTTTTTTTTTCACTGCCTATCAATATTCCACCAATTTTTATTCTACTCATAATTATTCCGTTTATTCCACTTATTTCTCAATCTCACCACCATTTGCACCATAAAATATGGAAAGTAACATGTAAAAATAAAAATGAGGTATCTAACAAAGAGAATAAAAATGGACATTTCTACCCCTTTACCTATTTTTTTGTTTTGGATCATATGTGGTCCACTCTGTAAAAGTAAATGTAGTTTTTCTTTTTCGAACCACAAGTATCCCTTCTACAAAGTTAAAATATAGTTAACTATATTAAACATAGCTGTAAAATGTAATATGAGACCATCTATCCTTTTGATATTGATTATTGTATATTTAATATAGTTAACTATATTAAATGTAATCACATAGATAATTAACTATAGTTAGTATATAAATAGTTAACTATAATTACTAACTTTTATTATGTTAATTATTATATATTCATCTATGTAATAATCAACAAAATGTAGTAAGCATAGTTAATTATTTATATATCAACTATAATTAACTATTTATATGACTACTAGAATTATATCTGGTGGTATGCATCGGTAAAGTTACCTATAAATTGTATTTGATTAATATTAAATTATCACTATTTATCTAAATCTAAAAGAAAGGGATGCATGAAATCTTCATAAATTGATTTAAGTATAGTTTACAATCCACGTTGATAAAGAAATCTAGGATAAAAGTGAAATAAGGAATAAAAATATATTGTAAATTTATGATGTATTTTCATTCTCTAGTATACCAATCTCAGATACAACAAATGTAAAAAATCTATCCAGTAATGATACATTTATGTATGATTACAATTAACAACTTTGAATCAGGAAAACACTAAAAATAACAAAATAAATACCATTGATATTATAATAAATATAAAGTAAACACAGTTATTTAAAATTTCGCCTTTCTATCTCTCTCTCCTATGTCTAATCCAATGATGTTGTCTTATTTTTCTTCTACTTAGTTGCTAACTCTTCTCAACTTGAGATTTCCACATCTCCATTCTTCCTCATGTAGCTTCTTACATTTTATATCTTTAGTATAATCCCCTATTCAAAATTTTTGTTGTTGAAGCAAATAGACGCTAATTTGAAGAAGGTTAATTTAAAAGGGTACGAACATACCTATCGGGTTATGGCTCATGTTCTAAATATTAGGGTGGCTTGTTTTAACTCATTGGTGTGTTATGTAAAGTATCTAACTTCTTTTAATGAGTTCCTCATCAAACTGTCCAACTACAATTTACAAACACAAATTAAAAAAAAAGTTATAAACAGTAATATCAACGTTGAAGTAAACAAAAAGTAATCATATTAACTCGAATCTCAGAGAGCTTTAGTAAAGGAACTGCTTTAAACCAAAATGGTGTGATAAAGGATGGCGATGGAGCATATCGTTTCTAAATCCATCGTAGAATAGTGAGAAATTGAGAGTTAGACTCATGAACATGATATATACAACATGTTGAGGAAGATCGAAAAAGATATCGATCGATGATGATTATGTCATAAGTCTCATATTCTCTAATTTTACTTTTTTTTAATCAAAATTCATTATTATTAAAAAAAATAGTTTTACTCCTTCTAAGATTTTACTTTTTCTCCACCTGTTCACCCACTATCTCTATCTCTTTTTCTGCAAGTATGAATTACAGTTATATAAAATACAAGTCATTTCATAAATAATTGCAGTATTCTCCATCTAACACGTAAGCTTTTTCCACGTGTCACAACCACACATTTTGTTCTAACTAAAATTTATTAATTCTAAAATTTTTTATTACTTTTTCTTAAATTTTTGTTTTTGTTTTGTGTTGATCTCACCTAGATTTTGATTCTCTTCACCCACAAAATCTTACGATTTCAAATTACTTTAAGATTTAATATATTTATGTGGGATTTGAAACATTTCGTAAAAAGAAATAAAAATACTATTACGATTTCTTCATTTAGTTTGCAGAGAAATACTAAAAATATATTTTCTTGAAGCTATTCATTTAGTAATTTTTTCTTATTACATGATATATATTCAATGTTGTAATTAGTTGTAATTGTTTTAACGTGAGGTAAAGTGATGTGGAATTACATATCTTTGCATCTCAATATTTATAAAATGTAACTAGGTAGCTAAACACATAAAATAAATAAGATTTGTTTATATAAAATTTAATTGCTTTATAAATAGAAACAAGATGGAAGATTCTTTCACTCATTGCCTAAACAATCATTTCCTAAATATTTTTTGGTATTTTTTGTTAAACAGATTAAACAAAAAAAAATTAAGTTCGGATTATAGGTAATTGATCTACTATAACTATACCTGGTCTAAAATATGTGTTCTGGATTTTATCTCGTGCATTGCACATGTTCCATACTAATATGTAATAATCAACATTGAAAAGTTCATTGGTCTTATGTTTATATGAACAATAATTAATATAAATAGTTAATAAGTTTTTTCGAAGAATAAACTCTAATATTAATATAGTTAACTATATCTATTTTTGCAGAGAGGATTTTGATGATAACTTCTGAATGTATTTTTTTCCTAAAATCATGTGGTACCCAACATATTATAGCACAACACTCTTTTGAGGGATAATTTTGGCATTTCATTACACAAAATTTTTGACACATTTTTTCTTTGTTAAACATTTAATATCCCTACCAAAAAGTAATATAGAATGCAATTTCCCTAAACGAACAATAATTTTAGTTTACACATACCTTCTTGCTTTAAGGCTCCGATGGTGACATCAGATAGGGTAGTGTGGAACAAACGGATCGAACGATGCGGTGCGGTTTAAGTGTGGTTCGTGTTAAAGAAACACACATGTATTGAATGTTTGGTGCGTTTGACCAAAACACATGGTGATGTTAAAAATGTGTCATCATTCACTACAATTTTTGCCATTTCTATTTGAAAAAAATGAAAAAAAAAAAAGAAAATAGGAAAACACTATGTGCGGGACAAAACTTGACAATACACTATGAGCCTGAGTAGATACACACTTTTAAAAAAAAAGCAATGAACATGGTGTGTTTTGCCACTATAGCTAGTTGACCATTTTTTTTAAATTAAAATGAAAAAAAAATCACTATATAATTTGCTTTTATGCATTACTCTCAAGTCACTCGTACAAAATTTTTCGTCTCTCTAAAAACACTATGCTTTAAACCTTCACAGCTTCAGCGATCGCGTTAGAACAATAAGGTTTTTTTTTATTTTACATATGCATAAATATATTTGATTGCACACTCATTAACATTAAACTCATACATTTAAAATCTCTAAAATTAAATCTAAAAGTTAATACTAAGTTTTTGATTTTAGAATATATATAACTCAAAATAATTATATTTGCAAATTTTAAATTTAAACTCTAATTTTAAACTTTGATCTAGGGGTATAAACTTTAAAAGATTAAAAGATTTGTAAGCTTATTTTTTTATTCTAATATAGCAATTTTATATAATTAAGTTTAAAATTTGATTGTGAAACTCTAGTTTTTGCATTATTATAAAATAGAACATGTTTTTGATAACGAGAAAAAATAATTAATGTATAATATTTATTTAAGTTTTAAATTATAAAATAAATTGTAAAAATATGTGAAATGAAAATGATAATAGTGCAAGAATATATCACTATTTTAAAATGTAAATTGTAAAATAATATTTCATTAATTACGTATATGATAATATATAAGATTAATGAATAGTATTAATTAAAAACATTTAATGTTAAATATTAGTTGTAAACATATTACGTAATAATGAAAAAATAATAACACGTTATGAATATGGTATTAGAATATTTTAATGATTTAATTATTTTTTGTATTGTATTGGTAAATGCAGATATGTCGGGTAGGCGTCGATCAAACGCAAATTATTCTATTCAAAGAGATAAAAATGCTCCTTATGAAACAACGGCAAGAGTAAATATTTTTAAACCCCTTTTTTTAGTAACGACATATTATTTTTTTTTTTTTTTTTTGTCAACAGCTTATAAATTAAAACGGTTTGGAAATCCAAACTAGAGGTATCGAGTTTACATAAACAATATCAGACGGATAAAAGCTAGCACTTTTTGCTAGGTTATCCACCTTTGAATTAAGGGTACGAGATATAAAGAAAAGAGAGATAAACGCAAACATATGCTTCATCCTGTCGATCTCTTCTAGGTGTATAGCGAAAGCTGGCAAATCCGTGGGTGTCGACACCATCTTCACCAACTCGGAGCAGTCTGTGGCAAACGCTACTGATAATCGTCCTTGGGCTAGCATACAAGACATTGCCCAGATGAGAGCTTCCATCTCAGCGAATTGGGGAGAGAGACTTCTGCGAATATTTCGGGCCCCCATAACAAGTCCTTCCTCTACGTCCTGGAAACAGATCCAATCTTGACCTGAGAAACCGTCTGTTTCTTTCCAGGATCCATCTATATAACAATGATAACCTGAGAAAGCTTGAGACACAGGGTCGGTAACTAGGATATGGGAATCAATATTTTCCTCTTCAACCTGTGTTAAGTCCCAAACGGACGCTTCACTTTCTGCGACTTTAAGGATTTCCTCAGGAGACCTATTAGTTATAGGTTTTAAAAATAGATTAAACTAACTCTAACTTAAAAAATTTGTAGACCACACCGAGACATAAATGGTCTTATGAACAAGAAAAAACCTTGATTGAGTTGTTTGATGATGCAATTTCCATGAATAATTACACTCTTAAGAATCCTAGAGTCCTTGGTCGAGAGTACATGGTTGATAAATTCAACTCAGCATTTAGCATGAATATAAAATATGAGTTTTTCAAAAACAAACTTGATGACTTCAAAAAAGCATTTAAAATGTGGAAGAAACTGTTGGATAACACTGGGATCACAGTTGATCCTGTGACATATGAGATTTACGCATCGGACGAGTGGTGGAAAGATCGTGAGTTGGTAGGACGGGTATTCCATCGTAAGAAAGATCATTTGATTATATTTACTAATATTAATATAAACAAACAAACACACAAATGATTTTTTTTTTTTTGATTATAGGGATGCAAATTAACTAGTAAGTTCAACCGAAAGCCGTCTGAATTTCGGGATATGATGCAACATTATTTTGTATTACACGATGTTTCTACGCAACGACAACATTCCTCACGACAAAGAAGAGAAGACATAATGAATGAGAGACGAACATATCACTACAAAATTTAGATTTGGCTTTTTTTAATACATTATTTAATAATTTAATAAATGTATTAAAGACAGCTTAAGCATACAAAAAGAGAGATTAAATAGAATTCCTACTTTCTCATTTCGGCTGTCCAACTGGTTTTGTGAGGCTAGCTATAATATTCTCCGGTAAATTTTCAAGCTTGCTGATGGAGCGGAAGCTTCTAGGGATAGAACTAGGAATCCGTTGATTCTGAGAATACCCGGAAAACTAGGGTTTGTGAATACTCTTCACAGTGCTTTATCAAAAGCTCTTCAGAAAATCTCCTTTTTATTAATTCATCAACAACTGAATAATACAATAAGTTTAAGAAGACTATTTATAATAAATGCTCAAAACCCTAAAACCCTTAAAAACCTATAATAATAATATTTAATTAAATAAAAGATAATAATGAAGATATTTGGAATATTTCCAAATATCTCGCTGCATCAGGTCTCGCCGGCCAAGAAAGATTCGTCCTCGAATCTTGTATCTGCGCTGCATCAGGTCCCACCGGACAAGAAAGATTCGCCCTCGAATCTTCAACAGTGTTTTCACCAAAAGGATTCTTCGGAGATCTATCTCTGTAACTGACCCGATATTTGCACGATCAGTATCCTGCACGAGATTTGCACGATCAGTATCCTGCACGAGATTTGCACGATCAGTATCCTGCACGAAATTTGCATAGATAAGATCTTCTAGGACTTCTGTCCGAAACCCGAATTTTGCACGGGGATGATGTAGCCCTGAATTTGCACGGTTCTGATTCCGCCCGGATTTTGCACGAGTCAAACTCTTGAAATCATCTTCTGGGAAAACGAAATCAATAACTATGACATTATCTTCATAGACATCATAGATTGGATTACAATAGACCTCTTTGTAGATCTCATGGTTTTCTTCTATGACCTCGTCTTCATAGACATCATAGATTGGATCACCATAGATCTCTTTGTAGATCACAGAGTTTTCTTCGCTCGCGAAGGTCAGACTTTCGTCTGTGATAGAATAGAAGTTACCAGTCACCATGACATCCAAAATCGTACTTTGATTGAGAAATCAAAGTGCTGGCTCTGATACCAAATGATGGAGCGGAAGCTTCTAGGGATAGAACTAGGAATCCGTTGATTCTGAGAATACNATACCGGAAAACTAGGGTTTGTGAATACTCTTCACAGTGCTTTATCAAAAGCTCTTCAGGAAATCTCATTTTTATTAATTCATCAACAACTGAATAATACAATAAGTTTAAGAAGACTATTTATAATAAATGCTCAAAACCCTAGAACCTTTAAAAACCTATAGTAATAATATTTAATTAAATAAAAGATAATAATGATTTCCAAATATCTCGCTGCATCACTTGCTCTTCAAAGTTACATACACATCAGTGTTCCCTGCCAGAGATTTCTCAATGTCTTTCAGGAACAATATATCAATGACCCTTTTTCACATTCATTAAAAGCCACCTACAATATCATTCAAAGAGATTAAAGGGTTCTGGTAGCTACAAAGGACTATGTAGTACTCTTCGAATTAAATAGAGAGGCAACAAAAATTGGTAAAAACTACCTCAAAGATTTCATTAATGGCAAGTTTATCTGCATCGTCACTAAACAAGCACTCTTCTTTTCCGGATCCGGCGACTCCACGGTCACCGCTTCCGACGTTTCCACCTACTTTATGAATCCAATCCCTAGCGAAGTGACCAACATCACCACAACTGTAACAACCTTCTCCTCTGGCTCCACGTTCACTACCGGAGCCGGCGTCACGGCAATCCTTAGCCATATGACCAACCTCGCCGCAATTGAAGCAACCTCCGCCACGGCCTCGCCTACCACCGTTACTGCGAGAGCCATTCTCCTTCTTGTGAAGAGGAGCACCACCT
>OVAY01001370.1:0-30517 GCA_900406395.1 Kernera saxatilis | reverse complement strand
ATTGCCCCTGTGATCGGTCCCCAGACCGATCGTCTGGACCGATCACAGGCCTTCTCGCTGCAAAAACCGGGTCAGAACCCGGTTTGTTCCGGGTTGACCCGGTTTGTTCCGGGTTGACCCGGTTCATTTTCAATAAATATGTCTCTAAACTTTGTTAGACCTAAGTTTTCTTCTTTTTAGAGTTGGATTTAGATCCAAACTCTCTCTTGATATTTTGGATTGATCTTCATCTTCTCATGCCATTCTAGAGAAGGATTCTTCAACCTCTATCTTTTATTTATGCATTTCCATTATGTTTATGCCTTTTTCTTTGTTCTTCATCTTGTTTAGGGACTAGTCTTTTGTTGGATCATGGGTTTGTTTGATTAGGATGATTTGATGGTTAGATGATGATTGTTAGGATTGAATCTTGTTATCCTTCATTTAGGTTGAGCTTAATGCTAGGTTTAGACTTGGAAAAGAAAAATCTAGAGCTTAGGCATTTCATGTCCGGAAGGTGTTTGTGAAAATGCTTGAACCAAACTTTTATGAGCTTTACATACCTAGCCAATGGAAATTGATGATTATGGTGTTTAGTGAATGAATTGGACTTGTTTTCAATGCTCATTGATTGTCTAATTGCAAACGGAAGTTTAGTTTAAATTAGATGATCAATGAAGTGATTAATGCCATGAAAGTGGATTAGTCATAACTAAGTGTTCCATGTTCTAGGATAGTATTTTGATTCATTCTCTTGCATCATTGTTTGATTGTTATTCCATTCTTATGATAGTTAAACCCATGGTCCAATGCTTTATCTTGTTTTACTTCTTTCATTTCATTTTCTTACATTTCTTTGTTCTTAAACCAAACAAAAACCCCAAAACAATTGTTCTAGATTAGTTTGTCTCTCGCATCTCTAGTGTTGCAATCTTTAGTCTTCGTGGGATCGATACCTATTATACTACATCCTCTTGCATGCACTTGGACATAGTTAAATAGGGAAAATTATTACTTGATTAAGATTTTTTGTGTGTGATTATGTGCTTTGCATTTTGTTGAAACCAATCGCACATTTTCATCCCTACCATATATTAAAAGAAACGAAGGGCGAAATTAAAAAAAAAAAATGAAAAGTAAAGAGAGAGTGATTTGCAAGCTTTTTGGTTTTCGTATCTTTGATTCAGTGAATTTGTGATGAGACTTAAGAAAATAATGAATTGAGTGTTTGGGGATATGATGTATATATATATTGACGCTTTTGATATGATGTGCTGAGAAATCTTTATGAGCTCTTTAGCAAAAAAAGAAAAGAAATCTTTATGACCTGTGTTGATGCCTTTACAAAAAACAAATATTTAAAAGAAAACAAAATTAATTTATTTCAGATCATTTAAATTGGTATATATAAAAATATTAAACTGCATTATTCAAATGGATCCAATATTAATTCCTACAAATTAAAAGACAAGATTAAGTGATGACTATATTTAGATGAATAGCAGAACGTCTGTGTCGCTGGAGCCTGGAGTATGATCATAAGATCGTAGGATTGCATGGAAAATCTTCATTGTTTTTCGAACAAATTAATGTTTTTTTTTTACAAATTGATGTTTATAGCAAGCCAATAGATAATTCTTATGCTATTTATCTTTGCCTTGGTAAAATAATCGAGAGAAAAAGCTATCTATCCTAAGACTCTTTAACGATCTTCTTATGTTGTCGTAGTTTTTTTTTTTTTTGGTTTAATGTTAAATTTTATACCAAAGAAAATAAGTTACAGCTGAGAGAGTTTTACCTTTTACCTACCTTATACTTACCTAGCAAAAGAAGTGGAATTTGTGACAACATAAGACAAATCATAAAGCGTTTGCAATACAACCGAAATACAATTCAAGAAGAGAAGAAGATGAGCCGAGCCCTGCTGGGTAGGAAATGAGGCGGTTCCGCATCCATTGGTCGACCAATGCATTAACTCCTTGCACAGTGGAAGAGATGCTGGAGAAGATTCTAATGTTCCTCTCCCTCCAGATAGCATATGCAATTACTTGCATTAGCAGTCTGAGAATAGTGGTGTGATCGGAAAGCTGGCCTTGTGGTGGCTGAAGAAGCAACGTGAGAATGTCCTGTAGACCGATTTGATGATATGCAGTAAAGTTGCGGGTAAAGTAGCTCCAAATTGCCGAGGAGAAGTCACATGAAAAAATAGGTGCGAGTGTGATTCAACACCGTTACTGCATAGCACGCAATTGGTAGGCACTTGCATTCCCCAACGAGCTAATCTGTCTCTAGTCGGTAGCCTATTCTTGAGTACCAGCCAAAGGTTAAAAGAAGCTCGCAGAATAGCACATTTAAACCATACTACTTTCCACCAAGGAGTGATAGGAGAAGCAACTCGCAAATCCTCCCAAGTTGTCGTAGTTGTTGGTTATACTCTGCTTCTAGTACTTTCCTTCACTACCGTATGGCTCGTATGTTTAGAATAAAGGAGTCCGTTTCATTTTATTTATTACGACATCACCTCAAAACGTAATACATAAAATGTATTTTTCCAAATTTGAAGGACTGTAAAAAATTAAGAAATCTTCTTTTAAGAATAATCGAAAATCTATCAAAAAATTTTAAAAAACAACGGTGCGTAGCATACGATGAAATTAACTATTTTTTTATAACCATATATTGCAAGTTGAAAAAAAAAAAGATCGTTTGAAAAAATAGGTTCATCATATATAGAAATAGAATATACCAACTTTATCAATTTCTTTTTTTTGATAAAAACTTATCTTTATCAATTTCCTCACCAAGTCAAAGTGCAACAAATACGTTTTCTCTGCTTAGAAATGGAAACCCATTAATTCCTTTTTAACCCAGCTGAGACCTATTGAATGTCATGCAGTAAGCTAAGAGGGTGTTAAACTTTTTCATTTGTCAAATGATGAATAGGAAGTTGTGGTCTTGTGGACGATTTGTTTGAGCAAAATGTATCAAATCCAATGTACTGGAACCTTTATGTTTTTGGTTTTGGCAAATTCTTTTCCTTTTTAATTTGTTATTTTCATTTTTTAGGTTTATATTCCTCTCTTTTTAATAATTTGTTATTTGGGGGAATTTACCAAAATTCATTAAATTAATTTTCTTTATAAGTAATACAACAACAAATATCTTAATATGGTAACAAATATCTTTTCAATATCATTAATTAAATATCTTAATTTTATTTGCATTAAGAAAATATGAAATGTGTGAGATCAATAGCTATAGAATATTTTGGGACTAATATCTAGAGTAAAAAAAATAAACCATTAAAGTATTGAAGTTCTTGGTAATGCTTAAAAAATATTAAATGAAATTTATCAAAAATGTCTATCAAGTAATAAGATGTATAAAAAAATTATCAAAAATTTATGAAAGTTCTTTTTTTTTTTAATTTGTTATTTGGAGGAATTTGCCAAAATTTCGCTTTTAATCCCTTCTAGGTTATATGAGAAATTAGAGAGAAAGATTTTAAACTAAATTTTAATCATTAAATTAATTTTCTTTACAAGTAATACATTAACAAAATAACTTAATATGGTAACAAATATCTTTTCAATATCATTAGTTGAATATCTTAAATATATTTCCATTTAAAAATATGAAATGTATGACATCAATAGCTATACTTGGGACTAACTGAAGTAAAAAGTATAAACCATAAAAGTATTGAAGTTCTTTGTAATGTTTAAAAACTATTAAATTAAATTTATTAAAAATTTCAATCAAGTAATAAGATGTATAAATAAAATGTTTTAATATATGCTAATATACCCCACATTTATCATTGTTATTGAACAAAAATGGATATATAGATATTTATTAAAGAAAAAAAATATATATTTGTAATTACTTCTAATTGTTGTGGACTATTAAATCAAAAGATTTATCAATAATAAATAGTTAATAGATTTTACGTATAAAATATTGTTTATTTACAAATACCTAGTATCTATATAATAAGATTGGTGTAACAATATATCGGATTCGTGTAAATAAGATTGGTGTACGTATAATAAGGATATATTTTGTCCCTTTTTATATTTGGTTAATTTTGTGGGTGTTGTAGATGGAAGGTACCCTCATAGGCACGGTGAAACGTGGACTTGAGTTTATCATGAAGTGAGTGTCTTGTGTTTAGCGCATTAATTCATCATATTATATTATATATGCATGTTGGAGAAGCGAGCAAGCTTGGTTTGAATGAATCCATGTCTTAATTCTGTTGAAATGGCAGAATGACCTCCAAAGGTGTCTACTCGATAGTGATGTATTGTTTAAAAATCGCCACGTATGCTTTTCTGACTTATCGGGTTCTCAGTGCACATGGCGATCCTGTTCTCGACTGGTTCTTCATCCCCGGTTTCCTGATCTTTGTCTATCTGGAAATGAGAAGTAGACAGGATCCGGAGATGCATTTTTACTCTAGATGGGGGCATTACGCTCTTACGCTCAAATGTATGGTCCTCATCTACTGCATGGTTCCATTAAATCCGACCGAGAGTTTAAGTCTTTTGTTTCGTAGCGTCATCACTTGTGTCTTGGACACTTTTTGTTTTAGGAGTTGCCATTACTATTAGTAATTTAAAGAGAGATGACTCCCTAACCCGACCAATGCTTTGGGGCGCCTGATATAGATTTTGCGTTATGATTCCTATCCAATATAGTCATTATTATGATGATCAAAGCGTACGTGATATGCGGGCTTCGGAATTATACGTTTCAAAACATGTTTCCATCTTTGTCTCTTAAGTCTTTGATATATTTGGTTTATATATAAGTTTTAGAGACAATTCTCTGATTAGTGGCTGCAACTCAGTGTAACTAAGCGAGATTTGACGATCTCTTTGCTCTTGGAGGATTAACAAGCAGCTATTCAATTTTTTTGGTAAAAACAAGCAGCAAATTAAGAACAGATTAATTTAGCAAAAGATGCATATACCATTATCATCATCAACGAGCAGTATATTAATTAAAACCCTCGAATCCTGCCATCACACAGTTACAGTAACGAATACAACCTAAGTAAAGTGAATAGACTTTGGTTACATTCACTAAAGGCTTAAGATACCGGACATGTAGTCCGAGATTAGTTTCTACCATGTCCTCTTACATTCATTGCAGCCTTTGTTCTTCTGGATGATTCTGCTCGTGCACGAGAAGGGCTTGGATCAGTCGAGGGGAGCAACATTGGTTGCTCTCTGTTCACAAGATCACCTGTAAAATATGCCAAAGAGAGGTTTTCTTTTTGTTTAGAAAGGAACATAAAAAACGACGAAAAAGTCTACATCGTAATTTGACTACTTACTGCCAAAGGAACCAGACCGACCCGGTAATAGCATTTGCCTTCTAGCATTTCCACTCCAAGACTGTTCAAAACCAGCCAATTCATCTGCAGAGATTTGCAATTGAAAAGCAAGAAGACGAAACGGTATACGGTTAGCTGAATATAAGGTTCTCTCATACACAATATAATATTTCTGAAAGCTTAACGAGAAGACTGTTACTTACCTTCATTTATATTGTGCAAGGTCTGCGTTGTATCAACCCGACCATCTGAGTTAAGTTTGCGTGCAACAGTGTGGCCCTGCAAGCATATAAGAACATCACTTATATTTTGATACAACAAAATAAAAATATTTTATCATCCTCAAGGTAATCTATAAACTACCTTGTTATGAAGGCCTCTCGAAATCCTGTGGGCTGCTTCCCGTGTCGCCGTATTTGCTTCTTTGCTTTCTTCAAGAGTTAACTGTTTCATAACAAAACCAGTTTTAGTAGTAAGCATAACTACAATTCTTACACACACACACAAATGCGTTACTATTATAACTCACCCCATCACTTCCTGTCCTTCTGGTCTTCGATGAAGTATAGTAGTTTCCATTTTGACCACCATATGTAACAGTCGAGCTCTGGAAACTAAAACTACGGGTTTGTGGTTGCCATTGTCCATTGTTTACCATAGCATTCACATTCATGCTTTGCATTTGTCGGTTCCTTCTCTCTGCAACAACATAAAACACAGTCAGTTCCAGAGAAACAAACGATTTCCTTCCGATTCAAAACTAAGGCAGAAAAATTAAAAAAAGAAGGTATCACCTTCCGCTCTAGCATCTTCAGCTTCCGCCTCACTGCTTGACCTGCCATGTTTCCCTAGACGTCCTTTCTTCTCTTTATCTTCTTCTCCTTCTTTCTCATCATCTGAATCAATCTCTTCAATAATCGGTCCACGTGATCTTCTCGGTACTGGTGGCTGATGATTCTCTATAAAACCCGATGGACGGTGCATTCCTGCAAAAGGATTCATGCTGGGACCAAATAAGTTGGACTGAAACATGCCACCACCAAAAGGCTGGGTGAAAAAAGGGTCATCGAACGGATCTCTTCCTCCGAAAAAATTAGACATCAGATTTCGAGGACCATTATTAGGGGCACCAAAAGAGCCACCAAAAGAGCCACCAAAAGGGCCTCCAAAACCACCAAAAGGACCACCAAAGTTGAAAGGATCTCTACCACCTCCTTGCATCTTCCCTGGTTACTACAATACAGAAAAAATAACACCAAAATTCATACGAGAAAGCTTAGGTGCAAAACAATGGACTAAAACAGGAAGCTCAATAAAAGAAAGTCGAATTTCCAAAACATATGTATGTAAAGTGCTACCTTCAAACACCAGATCACATGTTTTTTCAACAAACTGAAATTGCATTTCATCAAAAATTCTAGCAAGATAACATCAGGAGGAAACAAAGGGAACCCAGAACCCCCAAACAAAGGCAGTATCTAAGCAATATCAAGAGTAAACCCATCCAACTAGATCACCCAACAGGATCAATCCAAAGGTTCTCCTGATAACTATTTCTTCGCTGTAAATCATAGTACAGCGATTCAGTGGCCCGAACTTCAAACCCGTGAGCAAAACCAGAATGATATCAAACGAAAATCGAAAAACGAGGAAAAACTACGTTTATCAACCACAATCAAGTAAAATAACAGCTCAAGATCATGGAGAAATTCATCGGTACTAAAATTGCATTCTAGCCAAAACGATCGGTATAACGAAAACCCTAACGACAAACCAAATCAAAGAGCAGAATCACCGTGCAAATTCAAGGAGAAAGATCGAAGTTCATACCTTGAAACAACAACGATCGGCACAAGAAAAATCTGCGATGTTGGCGAAATTAAAATCTGAAAAGACGAGAAATCTCGAGCTAATTTTTGTTGCAATTGAGAATGTCTTTAACCCTTTATGCAAATTTCTCCGGCAGAAGAATCTTTCTCAAAGTGTTTTTACAGAAGTCGCGATATGATTGGCTAAGTGGTTAAACGCTTCGTCGGGCACCATTTCTGTAATTTTCTCTTTGCCCATTTCCCATTGTCATGGATTCATGGATTTTCTTCTAAACATGGCATAATTATATTTCTATTGTTTGTTAAAATCCATATTTGTTATATGATCTGCTTAATATTAACACTTATAAAAAGTCTCAGTTTTGGATATTTATTAATTATTACTTATAGTTAAAAATAGTTATATGATCTGTTTAATTATAGAAAATGTCACTTGCCAAATTGCATCTAAAATTAGAGTGATTAAGCTAGTATTATACCAACGGATCGAAATTTATTTAGGAAAATACTAATCATTTGCATAATTAGAAGAAGAAACAAAAAGTGAAAATGACGTAAAACCCCTTTAAATGAGCAGAAATTCCATCAAAACATAACTGTCTGATATTTTCAGTTGAGTTTCATATTAGGCAATATACACTAATTTTTAATCAAAGCATGTAATGATAACGTTCGTTATGTGTCGCGATTTTTGGAAAAACTAAACAAGCGGCATAGTTTTATTAATACTTAAGAACAGATCAAATCATAACATCATTTTATTTCGGATGGTTTAAAATGACGCACAACGTATGCATGAAGAAACTGTAGCCGAGGTGATGTTTACAAGTTGTTCTTGGGTTCGGAAACTAATTTTTAAATGATTGTGGTTCTTTCCAAGATTACTCATTTGTTTGGTCGTTTTTGCAAATAAATGATCAACATTGTATGACCATCTAGTGCATGTACTCAAAAAATCCAAACAAATGACAATTTAATGTATTTTCGAGTTACCAAAATTTACATTTTTCATCACTTAACTGTTGTTCAATTATATGGTATGCACTGCAGTGTTACTCTGAATTGATATCAAGAATACTTGGTTAAATAAAAATCACTCATAGTATTCCCAAAAGAAAAAATCTCAAATTATAACATGCAAACAGAAAAAGCTTTGAGAAATTTCATTTCACGGAAAAAAAAACCAAATTTCACAAAAAACACTAATCTTTAATACACAAGATATATCGAATATACATACACAAAGTAGACCCAATTCCAAGAATTTGAAGTTTAAGGTCATAGAGACTGAAGCGGCTCCGACTCCTCCGACCTGCTCGTAAAGTCTAACCCTCGAAGTGCCGGCAACTTCTTCATATCGTCTTCCGTGTACAATGGCACGAACCAATACATTTTATCCCTTCCAAAAACCTGACTCAACAAAGGCAAGAAACAAACTTTAAAAGCTTTGTTGTGTTTATGTCCAAGATTTCATCTCAAGTAGCCGGAAACGTCTTGTATTTAACCCGAGAATCGACCATAAAAGCAAGAATTTTGAGATGGAGAGAGAACCTGTTCAAAGTTTTTCTTCCGACCAAGGTCATAAGGCCAGTTAGGAGTTGTATGCTTCTCATATGCCTGAGATCAAAAACCATTACTTTGGTTTAGTAAGTTTATTGCCATTAACTTAGACAGTGGAGATACCTGATAAACCTAAGTCAGAGCAAACCCAAGTAAGAGTTGTTTTACCTCAATAGTTGTGGTGTTACGAGCGACCAGCATTATGTGCATAATTAGGAAGCCTAGGACACTTAGCGCAAACGCTATGTTCAGTACTGGATAGCAAGAAAGGGAAGATTTTGAATCACATAACAGAATTGGTAACGTTAAGGTGTTATGAAACAATCAAACAAAACAAGAAATTGAGATATGTGTCTTTGAACTCACCAAATGCAACAAAGGTGGCTGCTAGGCTTCCTGGTGATACGGTTATCTCGCCATCCCCATCACTAAAGAATACGAGGAAAATTGGAAATAGTGATATTGCAACCACCGTTGTCTCAAGAAAAGTGTAAAACTGCATTTTGACATATTAGGAATGCATTAAGATCATGGCAACATTAATGGAGATAATAAGATGATACTGTATAAGAGAATAGTTCAAGAAAATTTGTGGTACATGTGGAAGGATGGGCTGTGTCATTGAAACTGTCAGAAACATGGTTCTAAAGCGAATCAGTTAGCATAGATCAAAACCCAAGAACCTATCTGTGTTTGCCTCGCTTGAACCATCGAGTAAATTTCTAATCCTATCCAGGTACTATGGCCGAAAGGCCCACACACAACTTCATTTGCAAATTTGTTATGATAAGTTCGTAGACATACCAAGAATAGGAGAAAAGACTTGTAATTCATTGCACCAACACAATTCACAACCCAAACACAATGATGGTCCATCTTTAGTATGCATCTTCCACCTGAAAACCCAAGATGAATCCTTTTTACGACTAAAAAACAAATACACCAGCGGAATCGACGAAGATAATCTTAGAGACTTACAGACTGAACAATGGTGAGACCGAGGCGGCTTATATTGATTGCACTTTCGGCAATATCTTACACCATGAGACGAGGAATCTCCAACCGAAAGTGATGGGTTAGCTTCTGAAATAGCTGGTTGGTTTCCATCGCTTTTCTCTATGTCTAGTTCCGGTCTCCAACCCGGTGGAACACCACCAGGGTCCGTTACAACCACAGAGAAATAACTCCACAGTAGCATTATCAGCTGCATAAAAAACAACAACAATCATCACAAGTGACTCCTTTGCTTCGTTTTTTCTCATTCGTCTGAGAGTGCTAAAATGCGTGGGACTCCACATCTCGAAAGTCTATAACAAGGTACAATATAACCAACAGCTTCGAAACTAGAGGAAACACAGACACTCTATACTAAACCAAAAAAGTAAAAAAGATGACTACTTGGTTGCTTCCTTGGCTTATAGTATCCTAATTCATCAATTGCAATTTGTATTACAAGAAGTGACAAGTACCATAACCAATAAATGAGATGCAACAGCCAGAAATCTTTTAAACCCAATCTACACAGTAGCACAACCAGCCAGATTGAGCCTATTACACACAGACGCCATGAAGATTATGCCCAATTTAGATTCTAGTATGTGCAATATAAACCGATGATTCCAACATGTAAAAGCAATAAAAACATACATCCGTAGCATTCTCTCCATATCTTGCTTCAAAAATAGTACAGGAGATCAACAAGCTTTGACTCGATAGCATCAAAGCACCAAACACACAAGCCAAGTTGAAACAAAAATCCAATTAATCGGAACCAGCTTATCATGTATTAGCAGAGATCTAGGGTACTAAAGATTAGCCAATACAGAACCAAGAGTGAAAGACTAACAAGCGTAACACTGCTAAATGCAAGATCTCAGAAGGGTCGCAAAAATTCAAAAATTAGATTTGACTTTGAAGAAATGAGTTTACCAGAAAGTGAAACAGCGCTAAAACCAGAAGAGCTAGTAATGAATCGAAACCGCCGATCAATAGAGCCGGTCCGTAATTCGCCACGACAACGGCGTAGTATGTGAATCCAATGATCCCGATTACAACTAGGATCATGATCGAACCCAAGGCGCGAAGTGCTGTGCAGAACTTGAACACGTTCCACGCCATTGTCGGGGTTCTTCAAAACCCCCCGAGATTTCTTGGTCGAAGAAGAAAGAAAATGAAGCGAACCCTTATTGAATTGAGGAAGAAATTTATAAATTTGGGGAAAATCGAGTTGAAAAATCCATTATTTTCCTCTTAATGAACAATTTATTTTCTCTATTTCTGGGTTTTTTCTTATAATAAGTCCTAATCTTGTCAGAATAAAAGAAGGTAACTAAATAATTTACACGCATGGTTAAATTAAAATTTTCAAGTGAACAGAAAAACAAACAATAATTTAAAATTTTTAATATAACCCATAGAATTTCTAAAATAAACAAAAATTAAATTTTAAATCATAATAATATATACAACTAATGATGTGATGACAAGAATTAGATAGGTTCTCCTGAGTGTTTCAAAAATTCTCATTTGAATTACTTGATTTTTTTAGTAAACATTAGAAAAAAAATACTCGTTTGAATCAATATAATACTTGATAAAAATATGAATAAGGTCGTTTAATTTTTTTAAATTTATCTAACTAACATTACTTAAATTATTCAGAATTTTCAAAATTAAATTTAATTCTTACCAAACTTAGTTAGATTTCAAATAATAATTTTATATATCCATATTATCCGCATTCTATATAATATTCGAATGATCAAACATGTTTTCTAAACAATTATTTCCGATAATAATCTTACATATCCAAATTATTCATTCCCAACCATATTTGTTATTGCGAGATTTATTACCCCAAATGGACAGACCAAGTCTCTCTTCATGGGAGAAGCGAAGTTCAGTTTTAGCAGGACATATAAGAAGAAGAATAATAATAATAATAAATTGTTTTTCTTTAAATGATTTGCGTCACATAATCGTTTATCTATTTCTAGTTACAAACAACCAAGCATTATATAACACCTATGTTTTAATATAGAAATTAAGTAACAACTCAACACAATCCACTTAAAATATGGATCATATTCAATTAATCTTATCAACGGATTGAAATCTCTTCTAATTTTATTACTAATCGTGTTTCGTTCCTCCCTTGTGCTCAGCTTCCTCTATCTACAACGTATAAGATAATAAGATACGCCCCAAAAACAAAACACAGAAACAAACATTACATTAACAAAATAAACTATATGGATAAGACCACATAGATGAAGCTAACAATAATATAAGTCTTGAATTTGAGAATATTATTAACCTGCCTATGAAGAAGCTTCTTATGGATTCGATAGCCCTAATGATAGAAATTTAACAACAACAATGATCAATGTTTCATCCTGCAGAATTAGTTTAAACGCACGCTAACCGAAAAACGAGAATTGATTAAGTTGAAGTTTGATCGATAATACTCACTTTGTCAGTTCCATAGATGTAGTCGCAGTAAGTGAAAACTGAAGCAAAGTTGCTTTGGCTTTGTCCTCCAACGTAGTGATGATAATCATGATACTCAGCTCCACCGTAGAATGGAATGTATTTTGTCAGAGTCCATGGAAAATCATATCTGCAAACAAATAAAATAAAATAAAACGCATTTTTGTCCAATAATTTGAAATGTAAATATATATTTGTGTTTGCGATTACATTTACTAGTTAAAATCTCTTGTGAACATTAAAATATCCTTTTAAAAAAAAAAAAAAAACATTAAAATGTCCATTGAAAATCATAGACGAAAACGAACTTTTCGCATTCTTTCTCGTGTTTTTCATTGACGTTTGCAACTTTCAAAATGGTAACGAGTAAAACATTATGTTTTCATTATAAGGTAATGTAAATGCTAAAGAGGATTATGATTTGAATTTTTTTGTTTACCCGCTGTGAGTTTCGATCGCCTCGATTTGACGTAAAGTTATCCACAGCCAAAAGGTCATAATGTGGCCAGGTGCAATGGCAGGTCCAAGAAACGTCGGAATCCCAAGAATCAAGATCTCGGCCCAATGTGCATAGGGCGATGCATATCCGATAGGAGATATGTACTCGTGATGGACTCGATGAATCTTCTCATAACCCCATTTGCAATGCAACAGTCTATGGATCCAGTAGTTAGTGTAATCTTCTATCAAGAAGTAAACCACTACTTGTGCTACTATCTCCATTGACGATGGTAATGGCAATCCACTTCGAATCCCAGCCATCTGCAATTAAAACACATCTAATCACAAATTATTTAAGTACATTTCAAGAATATTACAAGTTTTTTTTTGGGGATAAAGGTTACACAATTAGTAGTTTACTTCTTGATAGAAGATTGCATCAACTACTAGATCTATAGATTTTTTGCATTGCAAATAGGGTTATGAAAAGATTCATCGAATCCATCACGAATACACATCTCATCTCCAATCAATATTACAAGTTTTTGCGTTTGAATTTACAATATGCAAATAATACTTAATTAAAGGGAAATTAATTTAAAATGACCCAAAAAATCAGCAAAAAATTGTAAAACTAACACTCACACAAAATATGTTGCAAAACTAACACTTAATTACTTAAATAGGGGAATTAATATATTATATATAAAAAGGTTATTTTTTAAAGAAATCAATAAACCCCAAACGCAAGTACAAAATGAATAACAAAAAAAAAAAAAAAAAAANAAAAAAAAAAAAAAAAAAAAAAAAAATTAACCTGGATCGAAGGATAAGAAACAAGTTGCAATGTGCCGACCACGAGAAGGAACAACTTCATGACATCTTTGTAACATCGGAAAATATCAGATAACGAATACTTCACCTTCGGCTGAATCTTAAACCGATCGAACCAACCGGTCAATTCCACAAACACCAGTGGAAGAGGAGCAAGAGAAAATACGAGGAAAAGTATCAGAATTGTGTGGCAATACACATAGAAATCGGATTTGGTGGCTGAGTAATCAAACCAAACCGTCTCCAAGCAAGTCAGGTTTCTTCCTAACGCTACGGACGCATCCTCGACCGTTGGGTAAGGGATCATAATGTGAGAGTTTTGTGTCTGTTTTTTTTTTTTTTTTTTTATGTAGAGCAATGTTTTTGGAGTTAAGACTCGTGACATGGCTTTGTTGTGTTTCAGAATGTATAAATAAGGATGGTTGAAAAATTAATTAGGGAAGTTTAAATAAGGTTTTGGACATCTCAACCAATCAGAAGCAAAGAAGCGACCTAATTTCGGTTTCGATTTTCTCAATTTTTTTTCTTACCTTTTTGTCTTTGAGAAGTCCGCAAAAATGTGTCCTCTTTCTTTCTGTTTTTAGTAGAGCACAAAATATCTTCTCTCTTTGGGTTCTGTTTTTCTTCTTCGACATTTATATTTATATGTTAAAACGGATCACATTTTCGTTTTAAGAAAAAAAAATTATTATTTTTTTGGTAAAGTGGTAAACTATATAAGGTTGGAAGATATCTAAAATGGTAATTTTTGTAAATATTGCAGTTTTCATTTATTGAACTATTAAGGGAATGAATTTTATTGTTCGGCAAAGGATCTTGAATAGCGACAAAGCTTTTTTCATTATTATTGAAAATTCTACGCAACGAATTTGTTTTTTTTTTCTTTTATGAGTCAGTGAACAGTGATATATACTTGTAAAATAGACAAAGCTCATTAAAACACACAAAATGAGTGGACAAACTTGAGCTCATTAAAATTTTGGGTAATTATATAGTAGATAACCATTATTTTTTATTTGTGGACGATGGTTCAACACAGTGGCTATTTAGATTATGATTTAGATTTTTGGATTAGGATTTAGATTTTGGTATTTGAGTTTTATAATTTTGGGGTTATTTAAATTTCATGCTTTTTTGTGTGGAAAATGGCTCGTGTGTTGGGATTTCTTTTCATTGAACCGTGGAAAAAGGTGTCAAGGCAGGTTTCGTTTTAATTTCATCGATCATATGAAATTGGTCATCGGAAATTAGATGTTGTTGCAGAAGGGGGTTTCGTTTCAGTATGTTGTAGAGTGGGTAAGTCGGTTTGTTATCGCCAAAAGTGTTATTAAAGAAGATCGTATTCATTCAATTGTCGATATATGTTTGCATTTTGTTAATTTTTTAGGGTTTCGAATACGTGTCACCTGAAAAGTAAAGCTTTCTTTTTTTGGTAAAAAAAAAGTAAACTTTCATATGCATCTGCTTTTTTAAGTTATAGAATGCTATTTTTCCAAGTAAATAAACAAGTGTCCGATGACCAAAAAAAAAAAAAAAAAGTGTCCACCACAAACACGGAAATCAGCCACGTCACGTCCATCCAAAATGATACCATTGCGAGTGTCCATGAGGCCCAACAACAGAAGGATTGTTTGGTCATTACACATGGATAGTTTAGTCATTTACTAAAGAAAATCTGCACCATTCATATATGAAGTTTTGGCTATCTAGCTAATTTGGCTCCAAAACTTTTTCTTAAATAAATATCTTTAGAGTATACATTAATGTAGCCTAACAGCCACTAGCACATTCTTAAGTTATTTCAAAGTTATTAACACGTTTTGGATATGTCTCTTAGATTCTATCACAAACTTGTTTCAGATTCTTAAAAAAATCATAAGTTAATCAGAAAATGACTATAATATCTTTCTTAAAATAAAAATAAAAAATTCTATCTCTAAATTTCTTTCTTAAAATAAAAAAATCTATTTCTAAATTCTGACAAAAAAATATAATTTCTCTTCAATATATCTTTCTTTAAAAATTCTGAAAAAAAAAAAAAAACTTTCTTGAAATAAACTTAGCTATACAATCGGTCCAAAAGTTCTATTGAATGAATACGATCTTCTTTAATAAATCTCTCTTCAATATATCTTTCTTCCCATCGCTTGGAATGTATGCGAATCTTGGTGGATTCTATCTATTGGCTTTGCCATTGGGGACGAGTTTGGCGTTCAAGGCTAAGCAAGGGCTTGAAGGGTTCTTGATCGGACTTGTGGTTGGAGTCTCTGTCTGTTTCTCGATATTTCTCCTCTTTATTGCAAGGATAGATTGGGAAGAAGAAGCTCGAAATGCACATGTTTTGACCTGTAAAACTGAGGAAGAACAAAATTCACAAGGCGCAGAGAAGATATGATCGAAGTATCCTTGGTAGAGATCTAGTCAAAATTATCTTGTGAAACTATTATTTATCTTGTTGATGCAAATCCAGCTTGGGAAAACAAGTGACAATAGTATAATTTTGCAGAAAAATCTTATCAAATTTTCATGGATATTGCCAAGTGAAAAACTTAAAATAAGGAAAGCAGAGGAAAAATCTTTATTCATGAAAATGTTTTAAAAAGAAACGCCCACCGTGGGGCTCGAACCCACGACCACAAGGTTAAGAGCCTTGCGCTCTACCAACTGAGCTAGACGGGCTTTGTTTATACCATTAACGATATTTTGAAATTGACAGTAGTATTTGCCGCTCGTTGATACACCCCCTAAAAATGTTACCAACTTTTTTGTCATTTTGAAAGAAAAAAAACTCACCAACACAGTTTCGATTTTTGACGATTCCTTCTGACCTTTCCTCTATCATACAAAATTATCATGCCTTAATCAAAAGAGTTAGAACAACAACAAAATAAACTTTCAGACCGAGAAAGACGCACACAGATCGAAAATGTTGTAAAAAAAGAGAAAACTAAAACTACACTTTCTTTTGTGAGTCTCGACTCTTAGATTAGTAGATTGCTTATAACTTATCTTATGATAAGTTTTCTCAACCCTCGTGTGGATTTTTCAGTTTCCTAATCGAATTTCTCTCCTCCATTCTGCTTGTTCTTCTTGGATTCCTCCTTGATCTGCAACTCATAAAAGACACAAGCATTAATTAGTGGAGTCTATGCAAGTAAAAGATCAAAAAACATATCGCCAATATGATATGACACAATTAATATTGTAATGTGAAGTCGCAATCGATAGCTGCGATTTATGGTTATACGGAGAGATAAGCTAACTGTGCAGTCTCAGGTTTGGGAGGATTTATTTACCTTCTGAAGAAGCTTCTTTTGGAATCGGTAACCCTATTGAAAGTAAGAATATTTAACCACATTGTCAATGTTTCATCCAGAATTGGTAAACACTAACCGGGAAGGAACTGAAGTTTCAATACTCACCTTGTCAGTTCCATAGATGTAATCACAGTAAGTGAAAACTGAAGCGAAGTTGCTTTGGCTTTGTCCTCCAACGTAGTGATGGTAATCATGATACTCAGCTCCACCGTAGAATGGAATGTATTTGGTCAGAGTCCACGGAAAATCATATCTGCAATAACAAGAAAAGAAAAAACAAATCACTCTCCCGAGAAACAAATTTCATGCACCAAAGCAAACATCATATTGTTCAAATATTTATTTTCTTTGGATGGTTTAGGTTGCTCAAGAAGTTGGATTCAGAGGAGATGCTTATCATTTGAAATATTTTTTCTTGCTCAGCCAATGGGAATGTTCACCAAAAGGTTATCTAACCAGTGTCTCTAAACAATCCTTAAGGGCTAAAAGGGGTCTAAAAAAGTATCAGAAAAAGGCTAGTGCTTATACCTTAGACCCCACAAAAAAAGGTGAACCACTATTAGCCCTAGTTCATTATAAATTACATAGATATACTAGCAAAGGAAAGATGAAAAAGGCTGTGTTTTTAAAACAAGTCAAAAGTTGATATGATGCAGACATAAACAAATGGAAGAATTACAAGAAAACTTGGGAAAAGGAAAAGCAAGGAAAAAAGAGAGAGAGATCCTTCCTTACCCGCTGTGAGTTTCGATGGCCTCAATTTGGCGTAAAGCGATCCACAACCAAAAGGTTATCATGTGTCCCGGAGCAATCGCCGGTCCTAGAAACGTCGGAATCCCGAGAACCAAAACCTCAGCCCAATGTGCATATGGAGCAGCATATCCAATAGGAGCTGTGTACTCGTGATGGATATGATGAATCTTCTCATAGCCCCATTTGCTATGGAAGAATCTATGGACCCAGTAGTTTGTGTAATCTTCTACCAAGAAGTAAACCACTAACTGTGCTACAATCTCCAAACAAGATGGTAATGGCAATCCACTTCGAATCTCAATCATCTGTTTCAACACAGAATCGCCTTATAAGTTTCAAGCCTAACACACAAAACCAATTGTACATTCATCTGGTTCAGATTCAGTCAAAATATACGATCAAATCCTATAAGGCTATAAACATATCATTAATCGTCCCCAAAGAAAGGGTTTCAATATTCCGTCAAATCTCGCAATGACATTGCCAGATTAAACCCAAAGTGATGGACATTCGTGTTCAAATCAATGCATTAGAAATTCGAATTGCTTTTCGATTTTGAAAACCTGAATCATCAATTATGAAATTAGAAGCAACAAAATCAAATTAGGAACACTCTCCAGCCGAAATCGATTGAGAGACAAATCTCCTGAAAGTTACCTGGATCGAAGGATAAGAAACGAGTTGCAATGGGCCAACGACGAGAATGAACATCTTCATCACGTCTCTGTAACACCGGAACATATCAGAGAACGAGTTCTTCACCTTGGGCTGAATCTTATACCGATCGAACCAGCCCGAGGCAGATCGCGCCAATTCGACGAAGACCAGAGGGAGAGGAACGAGGGAGAAGATGAGGAAGAGGAAGAGAATGTTGTGGCAGTATAGGTAGTAATCGGACTTCGTGGCGGAGTAATCGAACCAAACGGTCTCGAGCCTCGTGAGGTTTCGGCCTAACGCCATGGACGCTTCTTCAACTGTGGCGTAAGGGATCATTGTTGGATGACAATCTCGTCGTTCCGGTGACGGCGACGGCGACGGCGACAGTCGTTGACGTGAGATTTGAGGGAGAGAGAGAGAGAGAGTGGAGAGTGTCGTCGTCGTTAGCTGGATTTTTTGTCTGTTATATATAGTGATTTGGCGAATATTTGGAGTGATGACGTGGCTTAATAAGTGTGATGTCACCTGACACTTGTGGAACCGGGTCAAACCGAAATTACGAACTTCTCTCGAGTCTCAACTGTTTGTGACAATGCCACTTCACATTATACTGTGGAAATTGTCTCAAGTTCTCGAAAAACAAAAAAAAAGGCCAGACAATATGCCTCTACTAAAGCCCATTTAAAAGTCGGCCTATTCAAGCACTACAATGTTAGAGGAAAAAAGTTTAGTTTTATTCTTTTCTTATTTAATAGAGAATTTTTTTCATATATTTTTCTTCTTTGTTTTTCTAGCTAAGGGTGGAATCAGCTGAATATTTATTTTACATTTTCAGATTAACTGGTAACATTTTAAATAAAATCTACTTTTCTATAATTCTTCTTCTAAAAATACAATACAATTATTTGCAGCTTAAATGTGATGTTTCATTCCCTTAATTCTCCCATTTTCTTTTTCTTTTTTGAAGCAAAAAAAAATTTGTGCTGAAGATATTAATCATGTAGATTTTATCATCTGAACTATGCGTTATCAATCATCATTTAAGTTCTCCCATTTTCTTAAGAGCTCTTTTTGTTTCTTTCGATTATCGTAAGTTTTATTACGGTCACGGGCGTCGTATCAAACTAAGATATAGTGTTGTATGACTTTACTGAATCGACATGCCTAAAGTAGAGGACACCACATAGCCTCTTATTGTTTTTATTGGATTGTCTTTCGCTAATTATTTCAAGGGTTCATACAATTTCTTTTATTTATATTAGAAAGAAAGTCTACTTTATACTTACTTAAAACCCTTAGATTCATTATTTGGGGCCAATTCACGGATATATCACATCGACAATCTGACTTTTGTGGCATGTGTGATTTTTTTATGACAAAAGTAAAACATAGCAAAACGTTGAAATAAGTTGAGGCTATTGACCAATGATATTAAAGCAATAGAATGGTATTTCATCACGAAACGTGACGTTGCATTTGAAATTCTAAAATCTACAATTTTCGTCATGAAAATAAAATAATACAAACGATTGTTGTAAACTTGTAGTACTCGGTGGGAACCAAGTGCGTTATGCGTGAACGTGAGTGCGTTTGGAGCAAGAGAAGTGACCCGCACGCGCGCCTCTTTATCAAGACTTATTGAGTCGACGACACCATTGATAACTTAACAACACACCCAAAAGTTCTTTCTTTAACAATGAGAGAAGTTGAAAACAAACCTCGGACCAATCTCAGCCACACAAGACACAACTACTTTTATTCTATTATTTTATGTCATGTTATTTCTTGACGTTAAGTGTATCTTTCTTTTTTTTTCTTGAAAAAAAAGTGTATCTTATTTTCAGTTTATGATTTTATACTATTTCCATTAATCAGTACTTTCGTAAGAATAAATGAACTGATACTTTCTTTTTTTTTTTTTAAACCGAACTGATACTTTTTTTTTTTGTTATAAAGAAAATGAATCGAAACTTGAGTCTCTCTGTATTTTCCCCTTCTGTATTTGTTTATGTGCTTTCTCAGCTTAGATTTTTGGGTTTTACGAAATTTGTTTGGGTTTCGATTTCTGCTATTCTTGTTTAACGTGTCAAATTTTCTACTATCCAAGAGTTTTTGTTTTCTATACACTTTGGTCTGTGGGATAGAGAACAAAATAAAAGACTCTCAAGTAATCATGTAAAACGATGCAGTAAGAAACTGATATTACTTTCTTTTTTTCTTTAAGAATATGCCATTTAATTGCATTTTATCCATAGTTAAAGATAATTTTTCAGTTTTGCATTATTATTTACAAGGTTCTCATTTGTTTTATATTATAGTCTTACCCAATCAACGTATTTCTAATTTACTTTAATAACACAACACGTAAGAATCATGATAAGATAGCATACTATAATAGTATAACGTCGACAAGAAAAATACATAAGAGTAAAAGTAAAACTATAATGTAATACTATAATATCGGATAATTAAAGTTATTTTTTGTTGCTCGGCTTGGATTTGAACGCCTAGAAGCCAATTTGTTTGAGGAAAAACATTTGAAAAGTATAAAAGAAAAAAATACAAAAAAAAAAGAAGCAGAGGAAAGCAGAGAATCCATCAATTCGCTTCTGTGCCAAGCAAACCACCAAAACCTCTCAATTTCTTTCTTCCTCCTTCTCTCCTCAAGCAAATACATCGATTCACCAAATGTCAGCTTCGATTCACCGGAGAAGAGTTCCGACTCCAGCCGGAAACGGTGGCCGGAGCCTCAGGACGAGACGGACGGTGTCCCGAGGTGTTTCCGATAAGAATCTCTCAAAATCGTCTAATCAGGTTTTTGAGCGAAGCTTCTCAGAGCCGAGTCTCAATCGCCGCCGCAACGGAGACAGTAATAATCAGCGGCGGCCATCGCCGATGAGAGGCTTACCGACGGAAGAACCCGACCCGATTATTTACTTGCCTCGGATTCGCTCTGAAGTTTTCGCTTCTTCCCCGTCGTTGTTGGGCTTATTTTCGCCGTCGTCTCCATCTCCGATCAATCAAGAGGTCAGACTCTGTTTCTCTCTCACTAATTTCATTTCTTTTCTTTTTTTTCAAATCAACTTCATGATTCACACCTTTAGTCTAAAAAGGTTTATGATTTACTAATTTAGACCTAATACTTTTAAATGCTACTATTTGACCCTTAATTTTGATATTTTGGGCAGAGAGTTTAGTTAAACTGTAAATTCTGTTAAGAGTCAGTTCTACAATTCAAAAAATCTGATCGTGAGAAATATGCCAAAAGTTTGACCTTTCGACTAAATCAGGGTAATAAAAGAAAAGCAAAAGTTGTGATCAGCGTAGCAGTAGAAGGAAGTCCTGGACCTGTAAGAACAATGGTTAAATTGAGTTGCAACGTCGAAGAAACGATCAAGCTCGTCGTGGACAAGTACTGCGAAGAAGGACGAACACCAAAACTCGATCATGGTGCTGTCTTTGAATTGCATCAGTCATATTTCAGCATCCAGTGTAAGCTTACACAACTCTATCCAGCAAAATTAGTTTTTCTTTTTTTTTTTTTTGATGAAAAAAATAAATCGTATGTCCCAATTATTAATTCTTTTTCATATTTTGTTAAAAGTTTAAATCAACTGTTTTCAGTTGGATGTATATTAGATTGGTTAGGTTGGATCAAATATCTTTACTATACTGATCTAGTTTTGCATGTAATCTCCAACGGTTATGAAAAATTACAAAATAATTTTGAATCATGTGAAACAAAGAACCATCACATAATTCATGAGTTATATAACTTGTACGTGAAAGAGCGACTGAAACTGATGATTTAGCCCTTTTCGTCACATAATTGAACTGTTAGAATATAAAAATATACTTAATTTGATGTAATTTTCAGGTTTGGAAAAAAGAGAAATAATCGGAGAAATAGGAAGTAGAAGCTTCTACTTGAGAAAGCGAGTTAATGAAACCGGAGTTTTGTTCGCCGGGATTACTCCGGTGAGAACGAGCCTTATTCCGTCGTCGAATTTGATCGAATCGTGCATCGCTCAGATTATTGGGAAAATCTTGAGGAGAACGAGAAAGTTATGGAACATATTGGTATGCACGCAATGAGATTAACCAAAGTACACTTTTGAGCGTGGCACATAATTAATATTTATTTTGTGTTGCTCCAATCTCGTAAAATAAGGGAGGTTTATTGTTTATAAAACTGTAATATATATAGTTTATAGATCTTTAGGTATATACTGTATACATATAATACATACTTGTGACCGGTATAGTATTGATTTGCAAGTCAAACTCTGTTGTATGCGATCAAGTGAAGAATAAAATAAGCAGGAAATGGATATGGTTTCAAATATGGAATCGATTATTGATCTAAAAAACAAAGTTATAAAATAAGTCAATATGGATAAATTTTGAAAATTTCAAACATTCTATAATTTGCACTTTAAAAACCAAAGAAGAATTTAATTTTAAAATTGTGATTTATAAAGACTATGTGGTTGTTGGAAAAAAAAAAAAAAAGAGTTCGGAACGTTGAATAAAGAAAAAAAAAAAAAAGAGAGAGCCGAACCTTCTAGCTAAGCCAGAGTCTTAGAAAGTAACTTCTTCTTCTTCTTGTGCGAATTGCAAAATCCTAGCCGGTTTATAATAACAGAGAAGTGGCCGTCTTTATCGCCGACGCATTACGGTCGATCCACCGTCAGTCTCCGATCAACATAGTTCTCACACTGTCTCTCTCAAACTAGTCTCTTCATTTGTTAAATTTCTCCAAACCAAAGCTTCTTCGATCCTCCTCGTGTGGATTCGTTTCTAAACGTAAGTTTTCGTATTTCCATTTTCGAAGAATTGTGTCGATCTCCGATTAGATCGGAATGAGGTAGATATTGTTCCCTTTCCTTACATAGATTAATCGAGATACAATCAAAAGTTTTAGACTGGGAATCGAAATTTAAATTAGATGTTTAGGTAGCGAAACCCAGTTATCAGTTGGAATCGCACACCTCAGAACCGTCCCTGCTTAGTCCTTCCTTTCTCTAGAACAGAGCTGAAAATAGGAACTGAGTCATCACTCATCAGTGGAGCATTCGAAAAATGGACTATTCTTTGACCGCTGAAAGGTCCTTGGAAGTGTGAGTTCTTTGATTTGTGGTTCTTCTGTTGGTTTGTGAATCTTACTTTGGGGAGATCAGTTGAATTTAGAGTTGATTCTCAAATGTTGGATTCTAGGCTGAGATTCTTCCTTCACAAATGTGTAGTGCTTAGACAGGCGAAACAAGTCCATGCACAGTTAGTTGTTAACCGCCATAACCATCTTGAGCCCATCTTGGTCCACCAAACTCTTCAGTTCACAAAAGAGTTCTCTAGAAATATCGTTATCTATGTCAAAAGAATTCTCAAGGAGTTTCAGATCTCCAGAGTTTCAGAGGTTTCTACAACTGGGACGGATTCCAAAGGTCTGAATTCTTTCTCTTGGGGATGTCTTGTCCGGTTCTTGAGCCAGCATAGGAAGTTCAAAGAAACGATTGGCTTGTACATCGAAATGCACAACTCTGGAATTCCTCCAAGTTCACATGCCGTAACGTCAGTGTTGAGAGCTTGTGGTAAGATTGAGAACATGGTTGATGGCAACTCAATTCACGCTCAGGCTCTTAAAAGTGGATTATGTGGTTGTGTTTATGTTCAGACAGGTCTGGTGGGTTTGTATTCCAGACTCGGTTACATTGAGATGGCAAAGAAGGCTTTTGATGATATTGCTAAGAAAAACACAGTTTCATGGAATTCGCTTTTACACGGGTATCTGGAAAGCGGGGATCTAGATGAAGCTCGCAGAATCTTTGACAAGATTCCAGAGAAAGATGTGGTGTCATGGAATCTAATTATCTCGAGCTATGCAAAAAAAGGTGACATGAGCGATGCATGCTCTTTGTTTCTGGCGATGCCTTTGAAAAGCCCAGCTTCTTGGAACATTTTGATAGGCGGGCATGTGAACTGCAGGGAAATGAAACTAGCAAGAACCCACTTTGATGCAATGCCCCAGAAGAATAGTGTCTCTTGGATTACAATGATTTCTGGGTACACAAAATCGGGCGATGTTCAGTCTGCTGAGGAGCTCTTCAGACAGATGTCCAAGAAAGACAAACTCGTATATGATGCCATGATAGCTTGTTATGCTCAAAACGGCCAGCCAAAGGATGCTCTGAAGCTATTCTCTCAGATGCTTGAAAGCAGCTCAGATATTCAGCCGGATGAGATCACGCTCTCAAGTGTTGTATCAGCTAATTCACAGTTGGGTGATACAAGTTTTGGTACATGGGTCGAGTCATATATAACCGAACATGGAATCAAGATCGATGATCTCTTAAGTACCTCTCTGATCGATCTTTACATGAAAGGCGGAGACTTTGACAAGGCATTCAAATTGTTCAACGATCTAAACAAAAAGGACACAGTTTCTTACTCGGCTATGATCATGGGATGCGGGATAAACGGCATGGCCACAGAAGCAAACCGTTTGTTTAGAGAGATGATCGAAAAGAAGATCTCTCCAAATCCAGTAACATTCACAGGACTATTATCAGCGTATAGCCATTCGGGTCTTGTTCAAGAAGGATACAAAAGCTTCAACTCCATGAAAGACTACAACCTGGAACCTTCAGCTGATCATTATGGGATAATGGTGGATATGTTAGGACGAGCCGGGAGGCTAGAGGAGGCATATGAGCTGATCAAAAGTATGCCGATGCAGCCAAACGCTGGAGTTTGGGGAGCCTTGCTTTTAGCCAGTGGGTTACACAACAACATTGAGTTTGGGGAGATTGCGTGCAGCCACTGCGTTGAACTCGAGACTGAACCTTCTGGTTATCTTTCGCATCTTGCTAATATCTATACTTCTGTTGGTAGATGGGACGATGCAAGGAATGTAAGACAGGCTATGGAAGGAAAGAAACTGCGTAAAACACTTGGGTGTAGCTGGGTTGAAGGTTCTAAATTCTAATCATTGAGATTTCTGGGTATACAGATCTTGGTTTCAGGAAAATACAGATTTCGTTTAGGATCATCAATCAACATCGGCGTTAAACAAACTTTCCCTGGTTTGAGTAAACCAGTATGTGTAGCCGGTTGAGAGATTGGGGAATTAATTAGATTCAATTTCTACATCCAAGAGTGGAAGAAACCGAATCAAAAAAGTCTGGAAAAACAATCCTAAATTACAAACCAACATAAAACCTAAACCTTGGAGAGTCTGACATGTAGAACCCTAATCTGGAAACCGAAATACAGAGAGGATCTACGAGTTCTTTCAGAAACAAAAAAAAAATCAAGTTAAAGTGATGTTGATGTCATGAGAGGGCTTGTGTCGTGGATCAGAAGGTAAAGGCGGTGTCCATGTGCTGATATGGAGAGAAGAAGACGTGGGGCGGATGGTTCGATGATCAACTGCATTCGAATAGGTTGGCATTGGAGACGACATGAAGTTGTGGTTGTGCTGCTTTGGTTTCTGATCTTGCTGGTTCGTTCCAGCTAAGAAACTTCCAACGACCACCTGAATAGGAGTGGCTGCAACCAGCAGGCCAGCGACTCCACCTCCTACGACACGTCCATCAGGACTAGCCAACGACACAGTCATTCCACCTGTTCTGCTCCGCGTCCCGTCCGAGTCACTAGGCATGAATGATCCCGACAGTGATAATATCTCAAACCGACCCTTAAAAACCCACAGAAGCAACAGTCAAGATAACAAAAATGACATGAAAAGACAGAGTTAGTAGGAACCAAGTAGAACAATTTATAACTCGGTTAAGTTTTAATTTGGTTTGATGCAATTTCAGATGGGGTTTTGGTTTAGATTTTGGTCCGGTTTTGATTTTTTTTTTGGATTTTAAAATAATAACGTCAATGAGTTGATAAATAGTATCGGTTCGATTTTGATTTAAGCATTTGATTTGATTGTATCGATTACGATTTTTTTTTAGACACTCCTCAACAAGAACAAGAACCGAGATTGAGACCATACCTCGTACGTCAATGTACCACCAGATGAATCAGGCTGACGAAGTGTAACACTCGAAACGACGCCGTTTGCGCAGAGAACGCAAAGAGCAAGAGACCCTTGTTGAGAAAACGATATTATCTTCTTCGTTACGTCCTAGAAACCAAATTCGATTCCCCACCAAATCATCAATTACTCCATTTAATAAAACAAACATTTTTATTTATACATATCTATATTTTCTCCTGACCTCGCCTGCGTTCACCGTGATTATATGAGGCGTGAAATTAGCACCAGCCGAAGAAGGAGCCCATTCACCTTCAAAACCAAAACAAATACATGTAATATATACGGTATTACCGTATATGTACGGACAAAAAGTTGTATTAAAGTTAAGAAGGTCCCACTTGAAATAGAAGCTTTCTTTTTCTTTGCATGTTTTTAACTTAAGACCCAGAAAGATCCCAAAAAATCTCTTTTTTTATCTTCGAAGTCACGAGAAATCAGATTCAGTCTACGAAACATGATTTGAACACAAAAAAAAAAAAGATTAATAATTTAAAAAAAAAATTATTACCTAAATTCTCGACTTGGTACTTTGTCCTGATGAAGGAGCTTGAAGTTGCTGGTTTCACTTTGCTACGTTTCTCAGATGCCGAGAAATCGATGACGTGAGAAGTCGTTGGTGCGGCTGAAGATATAGGATTCGGCGATAGCGCCACCGCCGCTCCGTCGTGTCCGTACTTCCTGGGCCGTCCACGCTTCTTCTTCATCGGGCCGGTGGAAAATCCTTCTGCCGCCGGCGGCGCCGTGGGAGCAAAGGAGTTTTCCGGCAGTGGAGGAGGAGGAGCGACGGAGGTTGGAGGTGGATTTGAAGTTTTTGATCTCGGAGCCATGTGGAAGTCCGACGGCGCGTTGGATCTCACCACCGTAACACCACCGCTAACAACTTCTCCGGTAGACTCCATAGTCTATAACGATTATTTTTTTTTTTTCTTACTTTTGACAAAGCTTATATAGATTTGAGACAGAATTAGAAGAAAGACCAAAATAAGAACAAGAAAATTATTGAAAAAAAAGTGGAAGTAACTCAGAAATCAGATTTAAAATCAAAGAGAAAGAAAATCATCCAGAAATACATGAGAAAATTTTTTTTTTAGAAAATATTATTTCTAAGAATATAAGACTGGAAATTATAAGGATGAAATTAGGAAATGTTGGAGAGGAAAGTGAGGAAAATTAGATTTATTTATGCTGTGTGGTTTATAGATGAAAAAAGAAAATAAATATATTTGATTTTGAATTTGGAAAAATATCAAGATTAAAAATAAAAAAGCGTTTCCTTGATATTTTAATATTTGTTTCAGGCTTTCAGTTCATTTCCGTCCCAACTTTTTCCTTGTCTGTCCGTTTTTAATTTAATATTGAATAAATTAAGTAATACGAAAAGAAAATGTATTTTTTCGTGAAAAGGAAATGTATTTAATAGAGCGTTATAATACAACTCACAATAAATTTATAATTTAACTTCGAGAAAACAATATTTTTTGGCATGTATAGAAATTCGTGTTTTTAGCTGGAATCCGATGGGAGAAAATTAATAAATTAAAAGGAGAGAATAAATAATAAATAGTAAGTAGAAAAACTGAAAGTGGGTGATACCAATTTCTTTTGTTTTAAAAGACAAAGGTGGCCTGCAGATAAGAATTGTTTTTTTTTTCTTGCCGTGTTTTATCACTGTTGTTTTGGAATATATAGAAAATGATTTTAGCAAAAACACTAAATATTGGACGACACAAATTACGTATATATTGGATTCAAGTTTTCTATTAATTTCTTTCCCAATGCTAACTAAATGATTTTTTTTTAAACATCCTCAGGCTAAAAAAAATCCAATAACACATGTACTTTGTTTTTATTAACTCTCACGACTCTTTAACAGATTCTACATTTTGATGTATGGTCAAACATAAAATCAGATACAGTATATCGTTGATAAGAAAGAGGCCAACAAATTTCTATAGATCTTATGGTTCATCTGAAAAATGTATAAACGAATTTCAAAGTTTGAAGAGGGATTCTCTGGATATAACAAATTAACAACCCATGCAAAGTATCAAACATGGTCAGATCTACACCTACCTACCCAATATCCTCATCTTCCGTTGAAGTAAAATGCCGAATAGGTGGTGCTTAGAAGTTAGAAGCCAGACTGAAAATCAAGACGGTGAGACGATTATTCTAGCACTGTGGCATCAATGGACAAGTCTTTAGGTCCTTATTTGAACAATGGACTTATGCACGTTTAAAGTGGCTAAGTGTTCTCGTCCCTTCTAAGACTATTTCTCTCCTCCTTGAAGTCGTCATTTTTTAATTTTCAGTTTCGGTGGTTGATCTTTTAATACATTTTTATAGTTGGCAGAAAAAGAAAAAAAAAACTACAAATCCGAATATGAATAGTTGAGACACAGATCGGGACGTATCCAGATTCGGATCTAGATATCTTGAACTTGTAGGAGAACCGAATCCATTCCAACCTTTTGAACTTGTAGGAGAACCGAATCCATTCCAACCTTTTGTGGGCAATGGAAAGACTTATAATTTTTGTTATAATAGTGTCTTGTTATATCCTTTTTTTTTCATTTTTCTTTCCTTACAATTTTTTCTCAACTTAGCTCATAATGTTATCTACCAAACTAATTAATGTCATCTTGAATTATATGCAATTTGCTTTTTGAAAGGAATAAGATATATATTGTATCATATTCTTTGTCAACAATAATATTGTATCACTATGTGTTAATCTACATATAAATATATTATATAGGAATAAATATAATTTCCAAGGTTTGGTCTACTTTTTGGTTTGAATAATTTTCAAAATGGAAGTAATCATGAATCATAAGTATTTAAAATCTTATTATATAAAGTTGGATATAATATAAATTGGGACCACAAAGCATTGACCCAGCGATTAATTCATCTAATTTGCCAAAAACAAGAAAATTAATTAAGAAAAGATTAGATAAGAACCAGCTATTTAGTACAGTAGTAGTGATTTATTTAATTTGGGATATTAGAAACGTTTTTTTTGTTTGTAGTCTTATAACCCTATGTGCATTTCCTCCACACTTTTATGTTTGTTAAGAAATATACATATATAGAGGATGTCGACAAAAAAAAAAATTAAATATATAAGATTGCACATAGAAACCTATATACTAACCATGAACAAATGGAAACGGCCCAATGTAATTAATTGGCCCACACGAGCCCTATTGTTATCATTCTCATGCTTTAATTAGAACTAGGATTATACCCGGTGCTACACCGGTAAAGTGACATATAAATTACAAAATATTATTCAAAACTACTAAAATTATTACTAAGTTTTCTATTACAATCTAACATTAAGGAGTGCAAGTACATTGAAAAATTATGATGTAGTTTCTTTCTCTACTCGAACAATTTCTGATACAATATAACAATCCCCGCATAATATTACATTTAAATATTATTAAAATTAACAACACTCCATCGATAATAAAATAAAAATAAACGGATTATAAAAATAATTTGAGATTTCCACATCTCCAGTTAGTTTGAAGATGGTAGAGTTATAACAATTTTTTTTAAAAGATATGAACATACCTATCAGGTTATGGCTCATGTTCTAAATATTGGGGTGGCTTGCTTCACCTCATTAGTGTGTTAGGGGAAGTATCTCGTTGGCTTTAATGGGTTTCTCGTTAAACTGTCCAACTGCGCTTTGAAAAAAAAATAAAATGGTTATAAATACGATAATATCAACGATGAAGTAAACAAAAAAATTATCACCTTTACTCAAATCGCTTTGGTCAAAAATACGGTTTTAAACTAAAATGGTGTGAATAGAAGACGGAGATGGACCAGATTGTTCATAAATCTATCGTAGAATAATGAGAAATTGAGAATTAGATACATGTACCTGATTAATACTATATGCCGATGAAGGTAAAAAAATGGATTGATGCGACGATGACATTGATCCTCGCTTCAAGGATAAGAGATTCAAGAAGGCTCATGATGATCGTCTTTGTACTACAAATAGAAATTGAGGGAGCAGCTTTTTTTAATATAGAATTAGAATTAGAATGAGTGATTAATTACGACAGTTTGGTTTATAAAGAAATTTTTAGGAAGTTATAAAGATATTCTCTCAGCAGGAGTGGGGAATGTGGGAAGTTTTCTTCCAGATAAATCGAGCATATATTATTATAAGAGATAGTTATCTAAATAATTAGGAGAAAAATGTCAAAAAAAGCGTGAACTTTCAAAAAGTGGACGATTAAAGCGT
>OVAY01001369.1:0-30532 GCA_900406395.1 Kernera saxatilis | reverse complement strand
TTATTAGCTTGTCTCAAACTAGTTAATTAATGCAGCTGGTTCTATTAGTACATTAATGCTCAGAGTGTTGGATTTTTGGATAATTAATTCCTGAAAGTCTAGTAGAAGAAGTTTGTCAATTAACTTTTATATGCTGATCTAAATTCAATTCAAACAAATCAACGCGACATTGCCACAATCGTGAACTCATGTCTCATTACTGAAATCTTTGGTTTGACCAAAACAAGTTTTTTTTTACATGAAGTTTATCATTGATGTTTGTACAACTTATCCAACTTAGATTGAAAAAATTGACATAATTTCTTTCCGGTCATGATCAATTTTTTTTTTTTTTAATTACTGAAATCAAGTAAGATAAGTTAACTGAACTGGTTCGACAATTAGGTATTTGGAAGTAAAATCCTATCAAAGTGAACTTTTAGAAAAGAAAAGAGTATAGTAAGTCAACGATTGCCTGCAGACTACTGTTGACAATTAATCTTGTTTCAGCGAAAGATGTTTTTGTATTCTAAGATTATATGCAATGTACCATTACCATTTTGAAAACTATGCATACTACATTTGTAGGAAAAAAGGGTAATAATATAGTTCAACAGTAATATTTCGTTTTTTTTTTTCTTTGGTTTCTATAATTTGATGTTATATAAAATATTGAAAAAAAGTTATACTGTTTTTCAGAAACAAAATTATTTACAATTTTGAATATAGAAAAAAATCAGAGGGGGCACAACTTCGACCTCTGTTATGGTTGGACCCTTTCACATGCATCCACATTTTGCCAGAAATCAAATCTATCCAAGGCACCCAAACATCAACATCTTTGCTCCCTGCATGAGAGAAAACATCTACTATCAGAACCATTGGATAACCAAAACCACAGTTTATAGAATAGAGATTCACTACCTTTCAAGTTCAAAAATGCTCTTGGAGAGTCTATGCTGGAGCCCTGCATCTTTGATATGAGAATCGATTCTGGATGCGCACCGGCAGCACATTGAGTATGAACTTTCCAACCACTTGGGGTCAACAGACCAAATCCAACACAGCAGAAACCTCTCTTCATGCCAGAATCACATTCCATATGTCCTATTATACACATCTCCGGGGCTTGGAATCCGGAATTTGGCTTCTTCATATCCACTGTTGTATAGACTCCCATTAAATCCCAGCCGTTCATTCCTAAGAAGCTCGGCCATGCCCAGAGAGTTCACATTTTGACCTTCATTCCACTTATCCCAGTGACCATTAGACAAGATTGAATTTGCAGATGGTTGTTGTCTTGGGAGCTGTGAGAAAGGAGATAAGCTACTTCCCTGTGTCTGATGATCCATTAGCCTTGAACTAAATCCGTAAGGATCAGTAAGAGAAGGAGATAAGTTGCTGATGTTTCTGAGATCATGATGAAACCCATTGATTTGTTGTTGTGCAGCAGACAGAGACTGCTGCCTCAACATTTGGAGTCCTGTTTCATTTTCAAAGGCATTCAATTGTGATGATGCGAATCCTGATCTCATATCCAAGTCAGCATTTACCATCCCTCTTCCAACAGCTAAAATTGCAGGATCCGCAAACTCAATATCACTTGCACCACTCGGATTACCAACTGGAGGTGGTACTTGATATGCATTCCTCAACAAGGAGGTAGAGTTAAGAAAACGAGTTCCTACGATACAAGTGCACAATAATTTTAGTCTGTAGCATAAGCCGCTCTCAAGCTACCCCAAAATAGAAGAAAAGAAATACCTGGTGCAGTATCTGAAGATAGGCCCACTCTTTCATGTGAAGAAAAGCCAGGAGGAGGTAACCTGCTGGGAGAAGAAAACCCTGGAGGAGCAGAAACTTGGGGGCGTGAAACTGCAATAGGACAACGGTGAAACAAATCGGAAATGTAGCAAAAAAGATCCAAACAAGAAACAACAGAAAGCCATAAACTTATAAATACTAACCAGGATTCTTGTAAGAAGAGAATAAAGGACTAGCAGCAAAGTTTTCTAACCCACCAGAGTAGTTTGAAGCAAATCCATTTAGATTCCCGAGATTATTATCCCGATAAATATCTCGGCTCACTACAGACTCCTGAATAGGCTGATCTCTTGACAACTGCCCATAAATGCTATGGTTCTCACTGTCAAATGCTTGATTACTAGATTCTTCATACCGTGCAAATGAAAATCTAGACTGGCTGTTATGTTGCTTTAGGAGGTTTGAAGGTTTGAGAGTACTAGATCGCTGATCAACTTCACCGAGTAACTCTGCCAAATTGTGGGGTGAAGTTAAGGATTCATCCCATGGATCAAAGTCGAGTGACAAAATGTTTGAGATTATATCATCCTCTGCATTACGAACTTTGTTCCTGCCTTCATTAGCAAACAGAGAGTGCTCCACATTGGACATGGATTTCTCACCAAATCCATTTGGAAGATGCAATCTATCACTGCCTCTATCCAGAGAGAACCTCGAATTTGAATCGTTCACACCTGAAAGTTCACAAGGAAGGGAAGAACAAGGAGCCAAATGATTTGAATCCAAAATGGAACTTGAAGAATTAGACAGAAACTGCGAGTGGATAATATCCTCTTCAGGGTGATGCCGTTGGCTATGTAATGATGATATATCCTTCACTTCCAATTTTGAGCTAACTTGCGTCTGGGATTGCAAATCTGATCTCCAATCCCACTCTGGCCTTGTGCAGGGGACCCCATTCTCTGATGGAATAGCTTTCTTATCAGTGTTTATAGAACTATCCATCCTAAATTGCTCTAGATGTGGCAACTTTGATACTTCATGACCAGGTTGTCTAATAGAACCTTGATCACACTGACTACCAATCGCCATTGGAATATCAGTACGTTCATCCCTCGAATTCGTAGTTATCCCCATGCGTGAAACACCAACAGACAAGTTGCTTACAGTATGGTCATCTTCTACAGTAGGGTCGTCAAACGAGTTCACAGTAGCTGAAGGCTTGGCAATATCTCTGCCAACGTAGGAAAAGTCTGTTGAACTGGATAACCTAGTAAGATCTCTATCAGGTGAGGTAGTTCTCTTGGATCCAGAATCAACCATAACATTATGCTGCAATGGCTTCAACAAGCTAGGCTTGCTTTTGTCAACAACTATTTGGCTTTCTTCTTTGCGAGATGGTCTCCTAAGAACGTCACTAGAGGATACAGGCCCATGAGCTGTGTTTGCAACAACAGCAGAAAACGCCAACGTTCCATTTACTGATGTTGATCTTTGTATATCAGAAGATCCGTTAGAGGTAACGGAGGTTGCTAAAGACTGCTGGTTTGCAATATGTGTCCCCCTGCAACAGATTTCCCTATTTTATATATTGACTAGTCAAAGACTCGCAAAAATGCAGCAAGTGAAAACTTACCATGAGGCTGCAGCAGGAAGAGCAGTCGATCTAGAGCTCCCACTCCCACT
This sequence comes from Kernera saxatilis, assembly GCA_900406395.1. Taxonomy (NCBI): domain Eukaryota; kingdom Viridiplantae; phylum Streptophyta; class Magnoliopsida; order Brassicales; family Brassicaceae; genus Kernera; species Kernera saxatilis. The sequence continues at coordinate 27,103 of OVAY01001369.1, read as the reverse complement.
AGGTGGAGAATACCTAGGAACACTTGCTGCATTCTGCTCATAGAAAATAAATTGAGATATGAATTATTAAGCGCAGCAAACTGGAAGGATTTCATAAGCTAGTCATGCCACATCATCAAGTTACACCAACTAGGATTAACAAATAGGAAAGCCTTCAGATATGGAGTATTTTGTGGTTGGTTTGGGGCCTTTTGAGGCTTGGGAGAGTTTTTTAGGCTAGGGCTCCTAGGAAATGGCGTGTAATCAATCAGCTCAGAAGCTATGAAAACATATTCTTGGAACACATGACCCAAGCCAAATTGCACATCATGTCGAGGGAAAGCTGAGACTAAACTGAACTTACACTTGAAGGAACTTTTACAATTGGTTTTGCAGAAGAACTGTCACTGCAATAAGCGTCCAGTGGTGGAGGTAGCATGTTCCCCGAACGGTGCTGCATAATATTTGTTGCTCCAGTGATTTGTTGAACTCTACTCCTTCAAAATTACTATAAGACTTAACTAATCATCCAAAAATACTAGACCAACCATCATATTACATATACTAAAAATTATGGATCCACAAAAGAGAACAATCATAAAAGCAATAAGGAACTGTAAAAAATACCTTGTATAGGCAGATATGATCTCATCTTTTGTGAAACTATCCTCTTGAGAACCAACCTCGTGCAAATAGAGACAATCAGGATTGACGCATGCCTGGAGATAAAACATGCAATTCAAAGGAAAATCAATTTCAACTTTTATCTGAAAAGTAGGTAACCAAAAGAGCAACCCAGGGATCCAGAAAGCAGAACAAGAGTCCATGACTCCATTAGAAGGCATACCATATTTCTCAGCCATGCATGACAATACTTAGTTGTCCCAAAACATGCCCTGCAGTATATATATACATATAAAATATACATCTGATCGTTAAGTGGATGAAAACAAAGTTAAAAACACTACCCACATAGTTTCAAACAAAATGGACGCAAGCAAAACTTACTTCAGTGATTTACCATCCAAGATAAACCCATGAACAGCCTGAATGCAGCGAACAGCCTCTTCCTCTTTTGCATAAGTAATATATCTGGGATAATAAAGATTATTATCAGACGAAGCAATAATTCCAAGCAAAGGTAAAAAAGAAAAGATCATGATAAGAGGCAAAAAACGGTTGACAGAAACGCACACACTGCATGTATTATTTGGGAATTGTTGGATGACACCAGATGCTGTCCGGGACATGGAAACCTTTAGAACTTTTCCATACTGACCGAAATATTCTTTATGATGGAGTAGCTGTAAGAAAAATGGAGCACTAGTCACATAGCAATCCACACAGAAATTATTAAAAGGGTTTGGATGAAAGTTTTCATACATCTTCATCTGCTAGATTAAGGGGCAACCCGACAATGTAAACAAGATTCCTTTGGATGACTCGCACACTGGTGAGTTGCTTTCTCCCTTCAGAAGGTTTTGATTTTGACTTTTGAACCTTCTTGCGCTCCATGTTGCCTTCAGAGGCCAGACTGGGAACAGGTAAACATAGGCAAATCAGCAAAAGAGAGTAGAAATTTTTTTTCCCAGACTAATCTAAAATTAAATTCGTCAAAAAAAGATAGCGTATTAAGCATCGTATTACAACCTGTCGCAATTAACAGTCATCCCTACAATCTTTTCTTTGTCATATGGAGTGCGACAAGCTGGACAACGCCCTTCTATTTGATCTTTCTCTGCCATGTCCACTATGTGATGCCAGCACCAAACACATATCTGAATCACAAACACAAAATTAGTAACAGAAGAAAGATTATTGGTCAATGAGGCCAGCAAAAAGCGTGTACATGCTTCCACTAAGTCATTGCTTATCACATCTATTATTATCAGATAAACTGAAGGAGAAACTTTGAGCTAAACCAAAAAACTATATCTTCATTCTTCACCTAAGTTGTTATGTTGATTATTGCTATTGAACATTGCATTAAGTAAAACGGCAAGACGGCTCTCACTATAACTGTCAGTTTTAAGACTAAGCAGAAACATGTAAATTACAATTTCCGGAGAATGAAGGCAGATGCCAAGACCTGATAGCCACATTTGCAAGGCTTCAATTGCTGATCAGTCAGATCCATCTCTTCAGCGCACAGTGGACAAGTCTTCTCTCCATGGTCACTCATGGTGATCTAGGAGAAAGATTATGAGATACATTAATAATCATAAACGTTAAGGCCACAGACTAAGAAAGTATAAAAAATTGTCGTGAGGCATCAGATGAAATACAAGCAAAAACCAAACTACGACTGAAACCACGAGCTCAACCACCAGACTTGGCTAAAAGCGAAAAGGTTAAAGTTTGACGATTCCCGCATCTACAAATTTTGATAAGTATCGCATGTCGAAAGCTAAATTCGCATTTAGGTTGTTTGATTCTGTACAGATAAACATATTGTAGCCGGAAACTTCACTCATCATCAGAAGAAATACGAGTCACTACAGATTCAGCATATTCCCCATCAAATCGTAGAATTAATGTTCACTCATCTTATCCAACTTAATCCTAAGCCAATTAAAAAAGTAGAAAAACTCTTGAATTTACTCAAAATATTCAAACTTTCAGATCGACACTAGGAACATATAATAAGCAGAGAATGCATCTACGATGAAGAACTCCCCCGGAATCGATATGTGCATGCGCCGTGACGGTTCAGTTAGAGACGCGTCAACGGACAAGTGAAAAACACATCGTTAAGAAATAATCAAAGACAAAACATGTGAGAAATCCAAAATCTCAATCATAATTTACGATCCAAACTAATAAACCAATGATGCCAAAAAAACCCCGGAACCAAAAAAAAAAAAAAAACAGAAACAGAATTAGGGTTTTGAGATTCAGCAGATTCAAACTCCATGAGAAGAGATTCAATAAGAGCTAATAGAAAACATACGAATTGAGAAAGATTGGATTGAGGTTGCAGATGAAGAAGATTGAGATGAGGAAAGGGAAGCTCGAACGAGAGCTGGAGATTGCGAGCGAGAGAGAGAGAAAATGGATGGCTGTGATCTTGGGAGATGGCTTTTTTAACCCTTAATTTCTGCCAGATCCACGTTGTTGTCTTGTTAAATAATAAAAAATAAAAAAAAACTTTTATTGCCCTTCGATTGCTAATTTTATTACTATATTCAGTCAGGTTCGGTTTTCGTTAACCGGCAGATATTGGCATTTATATACGAAACTTTTCATATTATCATTACCAAAAATTACCCAACCACATAGAATCTTCTAGTCTTAGAAATTTCATGTATTACCAAAAATTACCCAACCACATACTGTATAAAGAAGGTAAGGGTCTTCATAGTATAAAAGACTAGACAAACAAAATTATTTAGGTAAATAAATAAGTGACTAAATCATAATTGAAATATAGTCATTTTTAGCATGTTTAATCAAAATTATATTATCTTATTAATTATCGCCTTTCATCAGATAAACAAATTATATTGTTTTGTAAATTTGTAATAATACAATTTTGGAAAAAAAACATACATTAAACGTTAATGGAAAAATATAATTATTTAAAAAAGAAACTGAGTGGACCGATAATTGCTTACAATTTTGACCATAGAAATAAAGAAGAATTAATCTCAACAAAAGATTGGTAAGGGCTTTGGTCGTTTGATCTTTCCTGTATGTTCACAACTGAAACGGCTATATATGCTGTGTGCAGTTGAAGAATCTCCCAATCACTCGTAATTATGAGCCTACTACATGGTGTTTTTCCTATCTTTGCCCTCTTTTCTACTTCAATTGGATATCTCAATAATCTTTTGTTTAATGTTATTTACTTCTCGAGCGGTTGAATTGGAGAAATGAAGAAGATCGAAAAGTCATAAGATACTTTTGTTGGAGTTTCGAAGAAGACAAAGACATAAAGATAGCAACTAGGAATGCGGTTTCAGGCAATCCCCGTCATGGTATATGATGAGGCTAGCCTGATCGGGCTCTAGTGAGAGGCAAATTTGATCCCAAGGCTTGTAAATGTCACATAATTGATTAGAAAATGGCACTTGTATTCATCCCAATTTCTCTCAACCATCTATATTAAAAGGTTCAACCTTATGAGCACATCCCAAAAACTGATTAGGAAAAGTTTCCCTTACGGAAACAAAACACCAAGTTTTTTCTACACATTTTATTTCTCAAGTATACAAAAAATAATAAAGTGAGTGTTTCAACATAGTTTTAAGCTCCTAGTAGTGATAAAAAGGGTAAAAAGAATGGTTAAGGTAGAAGAAACCTAGTTTTCAGTCTAAAGCAGGAGGAAGACCTTTGTTGGTATACTTTGTACAGTCAAATGGTCCTACTCCTTGATTGTTCTTCTTCTTCACCTAAACCATCACAAAAGTCAAATGAATTCCTCCGGTTAGTTTCAAGAACCAACTTTAATGATATCTACTTATCTATTGAACGATACGAAGCTTGCAATGGAGCTATTTGATTAGTGGGTCAGTTAATGAAAAATATAGAAAAAAATAAGAGGTGAATTCTACATAATGTTGTTATCTGTCACACTAGTATGAAATCAACCAAACTAATCAAGTCCAGACGTTTTCAAAGTCTCAACGTTTCAACTGTTGTTTCCTTTTATCAACACTTATTCAGATTTACAGGCAAGTGGTAATGAGATGGGGAGAGAGGATTATACCGGAGACCATGGACCTGGCTCAGGAGCAATTTTCTCTGTTGGTGAATGTTGAACACGTCCACTTTTCAGTGTTAAGATTTCCTGCATTTTTAACCGAAAAGATCTGCTGAGGCATTGCCAATTAATTTTATTTCATATGCAATAACAGCAAGTGGATAGTTTCATGCAAATATTCCAGGAATTAATACTAGTTTATACCTCCCCAGCAGCCTCAATTGCAGCTAACCACTCGTCAGAAAATGGAACAGCATTTGGAGGCTTTACAATAACAGGATCAGGTTTCTTCTCAAGTTTAGCATCCCTGCTGAAACAGTGAATTATCAGCTAATTCTTAACATAAACTGCGCTGGAGGAATAGAAAATGCTTGCTAGTGGAGACTAGATTAGATTACTTACATTAGTATGGTCCTATCCTTGCCTTCTGATGAACATGTACAATTGCTACTGCTTTCAGAAGCATGGACCCCGTTGCTCTCTGATGTCAAAGTGTCATCGCTCAGCACATTGAACTCGTTAGGCTGCATATCATCTCTGACTGAGAAAGCCCCATTCATTGGTATTGGAGTTCCTGATTCTTCCTCTCTGGTCACAAATTCTACAAGATCAGGAGAGATCTTTATAACTTGAACTTCCTCTTCTTCATGAGAGCCGAGTTCTTGATCAGTAACCTGAGCACTAAAATCCTTTTCAGTATCTGTCAGGATTTTAGCTTTTCCAACATAGTTATACTCAATACATCCAGAACTTGAATCCTCTTTTGACATGCCTTCGGAGATTCTGAAAAATTTCGTGTCCTCATTTAGACACTCAGGATCTCCAAATATAGAAGCTGGGGAACCAATTGATTCACTTAGTAGAGTTTTAGTTTTTCCACACTGGTCCGATGCTCTATGGATAGCTTCTACTTCTGGATATTCTTGATTAAGAATGCCCTTGACAGAAAACTCATCGAGGTCACTAATGAGCTCTGACTCAGTAACCAGATCCACCTCTTTCAGCTTCAAATTACCCTCAGGCTCCTCATCTGAACAATCTGACTCAGTTACGAGATCCATGTCTTCCAAATCTGAGTTATCGTCGAGCTCCTCATTTGAATAAGATAAAACGGCGGCAGATACATCTTTTGCTGGACAACCGTCTGATGTTCCAAGTTGATCAGTCTGTTTCATCACATGAACAACCTTTACACCAGATGTATTTGCAATAGTGGAACAGTTATATTGCATACGCTTTTCAGAAGTTAGTTTCTCAGATAAGGGTTCATGAGATGGTTCCAGAGGTTTATCCTCCATCTTAACTTCAGTGGAGGAAGGCGTTAGTAATTTCACTTGTTCCATGTTCTGTTCAACATCAGAACCAGTAAAGTAATCTATCTGCATATCAGGACCATCATCTGTATCTGCTCTTTCATTTCTGGTCAAGAGATCTACCTCATGACTGCCCTCTTTCCCCTCAAGGACTAATTGGTGCAAGAACTGATGTTCTTCAGATTCTCTAAACCCGTCATTGCAATCTGGAGTTGGACCAATGAAACTAACATCAGAGTTTGTCTCTGTGCTATCGCTTACTTCAATTCTCTTCTCCGTTTCTAGTACAGCCTGACCATCACACATCATGTTATGACCACACAGAATGGAGTTTGACACTGCATTTTCCTCAAAATGGTTGCATGGTGATTGAACAGAATCTGGTGCTTCAGCAGGCCCCGAAGGAACGAAAACAGATTCAGTATTACATAACTGATTTTCTGTAGGAGATAGATCATTGAAATCACTTTTTCGTGATGAAAAATCCCCAAGGAAAGCTGGATCTCCGGTGAAGGAATCTAAAACCTCAGGCTGGTTTGCTACATTTTCAGTAGAATGATTAACAATTAGCGCATCTTTTTCTACAGAAAGGAAATGACTAATCTCATCTTCATCTCCAGGGTGCACGCATTCAGTCAGTGGTTGTCCATGTACATCCAAAGTATCTAAATCTCCACTAAAATCGTTCGTAGTACAAATATCTTCTTCCCCTGGATTGCTGACTTTCAACTGTGAGCAGTTGTCAAACACTGTCAACTCATCGCCAGAAGGACCCTGCACCGGAGAATCCATGGAATCTTTGAAAAGCGGACCTTCTATTGAACAGCAAATCTTCCTTTTCTCATGCCTATCATCATCAGGTATATTACTGTCTTGTACAGAATTTTTGTAGCTTGAGGGCGGCAGCTCACTGTTACTCTGGAAATCTTCACACTTTGCAGTAGAAGTATTCTCAGATGTACAAATAGCTACAGCATCCAGAACTAATTTTCCAGTATCACCTTGAATGATACATGGATGCTGCAGGTTTTCATTTATCTGAGAACTCAATGAACAAGACGACACTTTAGATTCTATTTCCCGAGTGCTTTTCAAGTCTACTTTCACCCTTTCTTGTGAAAGTTTAAGGCATGTAGATTGAGCAGAGAAACCTGCAGCTGAACCTGAACTGCCGATGTTTCCAGTTGCTGACTTGGAGTTAACACTGGGAACTTTTTCAGAAAATTGGGGTTTCTTGAAGGTAGGGATCAAAGAAAAACGAGTAGCTGAACAAACATCAGCCCTAGGAAGCTGACTATGTTTGTCTTCTGCACTGTGCGACGGTTGAGAATCGGACTGCAAAAATCAGGAATATGAAGTATAAGAGATTAAGAGCACAAAACCATAGTTATGACCCTCAGCGACAACAAGACTTCAGTATATTTCAATAAAATACCTGACTGAAATAGCCAATTGACGGTGATGGCACTCTTAAACCTGATGGCTTTCCCAGTCGGGAAACTGCGGACTGCGGGTTTCCAACTCTACTGCAAGAACTTTGAGCTAATGCGGTGCCCATAGTAATTACATTAGAGTCGGGGAAATTTGATGCATGACCAAGCATAGCCACATCTGATGTAGTCATAGGGCCATCGTTGGACTTCCCAACAACAGAAGGCTGTGAGTTGGATACTGAAGGAACTTCTGATGTTTTGATGATCTAGTTCAAGAAAAAGCAACACGTTATTCTCAATTGGAAGACTATGGGAAAAAACATTCGCTCCCAATTTTTAGTGCTTAATCTAATTGCTATATTGGTTTCAGAGGGCAGCATAGCTTTACCACATTTCTTCTAGCTTGCTTAAGAGATGAATTAGGAATTAAAGATTTGCTCGCCAGGCTGGATTTTGTTTTACTCTTGGTGCTTGAAGTGCTTTTAGAGAAGCTTACAGATCCTAAGCTCCTCTGAGAATTCTCTGTCGTATCAGAAGAAATAATCAAGGTAATGCGATCATGTAGCAATATATAAACAAGATGCCGCAAAGGCATTTGCTGAAAAAGTAAGAAGGAAAAAAGAAAACCGTTATGAGATGCATAGGTTCTATTTGTTAACTGTATGTGGACATACTCGATTGAGTAGGTTGACTTAGTTTCGGTTTGCTAGGACTTTGAGTGGTCCTTTTCATGTTGTTTGCAACTGTAACTGGATCAGATTTGGTAGTAGAAACTTTAGATAAGCTCAGCTCCCTGCTACGTGGTGTTGTTGTATGCACATTTGCAGGTCTTTTCAGGGTTCAAAGAAGTTAAGGTTAACAAGCGAAAAGAACAAAACACGAATAGCATGGATGGTGATTGCCTAAACAACCAGCACTTTAAGTAAGAAAAGGATATGAAGATGAAGGAGGTGGCCGGGGACAGCCACTGCGTTTGGAACCACTCCTCAAATCCTGAGCTGAAATGACTTTTTTCTGGGCCTATAATGCAGGCATTTGACAGTTAGATAGAATGCGCCTCAAAAAGTTTCTTTTGGCTAGGAAAGGAACATTGTAAGAAATGTGTGATCACCATCATTAGCTCCATTAAAAATACACTCAATTCATGTCCAGTAAACTCACCAAGGAAGATTGGGCTTTAGATGGTGATGCGTACTTGGACAGTGCGCCACCACTCACAATCTTCTTCTCTCTCCTTTTACTATTCACAGGCAAGTCGTTAAATAAGTTTTCCTCAAGTGCTTGTAGTCCTGGTGAAACACTAGTACATTTGGAAGCTGACATTGACTCTCTGAACTCCTCCTGAATGGTAGGTAACAGATCTCCACCAGTTTGGCAAGCATTTCCAGTTATTTTAGATAGCTCAGCCGAATCCAAAACACCTGGTTCACGACCATATTGCACAACTTAGTACCATAGAAGACCAAGCCTATGACCTTTTACGAGAAACAGGAGAATAAATCTAACCAGAAAAGTAAAAAAATCCATAAACAGTCACCTTCTTCTGTTGAAAAAGCTCTATCCCATGCTAAGCTTTTTCGCAAGTTAAATCCTGCATTCTTTTTCTTCTTTTTCATCTGTTGCCGCTCCACGCTCAGTTTGGGCAATTCAACTTTGTTCCCACTGGTATTCTCCTTGCCTACACTGTCTGTATGGCTCGGCTGCTCCATGGTTTTGCTGCCTTTTACTCCTCCTGCAAAAAAGAACTGACTTTCATTTATCCGCAAAATACACAAGAGTATTCTGTATACTGGACATCTAAATTGCCCATTTTTCAAACAAAGATTCAATCCATGCTAAAAGGTACTTCAGATTTACATTTCCAGTGAATGGGAAGTGATTAACTAGTTGAGAAAATGGCAGAAATTATAAGATGTTCGGCTCAATTAAACCATGTAAAGCTATCACTATAAAAAAAAATGAGGAAGAAATTATCAGAACGAAAGTAGGATCCAGAAATCGTAGCGCTTACCAATTGGAGAAAAAGGAGGCCGAGTAGGAAAACTAATTTTCGATCTAGGGATTTGGAGAGGTGAGCAATCAAAATAACTCTTTTCTCGGCCGGAATTACCAGCAGCAAACGACGTAACGCCTTTCTTCGGCGTATTTTTCATAAGCCAATAGTCTTCGTCTTCGCCAGAGATATCTAATAGATCCTTCTCCATCATTAATGGCCTCGCTTTCCCACCCCGAACCTAAAGAGTCTAGCAGCGTCCGAGATCTGAAGAGGGGGAAATCGTATCACTAGGGTTTTTCTACTTACAATACAGTAAGAGAAGCTCGTCGCGGTTCGGAAGTCAGAAATCGAAAATAGGTCGGAGAACCTCCTCGACGTAGATCGGAAATCGGTCGGAGAATGTTGATTCGACTGTTGATAGACGTTTGAATTTTCCGGCGTCGTAAGCGGGAAGAGGTTGAAAACTTGAAATCGAAATAAGATGACGACAGAAAAGACAATCGGACCAGGCGAAACTGAATTGACTGAAATACCCTTACTCAAAGACGCTATTGTCAAAAATATTGGGCCGCACTATAAGCCCATTTATCGTTTTCTGGCCTTACTATGGTTCTCTAGTGTTTGTCTTTCACAACTTTGGTTCTGTAGTTAAATCTAGATTTTTGGTTTGGATATTTCGTTTTTAGGAAAATAGCAATCAATGTGTAAAAATGTCAATGTAACTGAACCCAATGCGTCGATTTAATGCGTAGTCATTTTCAGTTTAGGTTAGGTTTTAAAATGAATTTAAAATTTTGCATATTAGTTTTTCGGTTCGATTTAAACCGGATCTGTTCGGTTTATGGAGTGAGTAGTACCATTAATGAGTTCTTTTCCCGTTTGAAGCAAGAAGCGTTCAACAGAGGACAGCCTCTGTTTTATGCTACAAAAGGCAAAAATCTCTAACTCAAGCCATGGAGATAAGAGAACCATAAACAAGATTTTTCTTTTTATATTTTATCACTCCCCAAAAGATATTAGGTCTTCTGAGAGCACAAAGAGGTGACAATGAACAAAGGTTGGTTTCTTTTTTGTTCTTGATTCTCCAATTGCAATGTATCCTATTTTCTGATTTCTTTTCTTTTATTTGGGACAGGAACTTCTTCTGATGATTGTCTTCCAAAGTTCTTCAAAGTGTACCTACCTGATGACTCTGGAGATGATCTGGTAATAACACACTTCTCTTCACTCTGTTTTTGGTTTGCTTTCTGGGTTTTTCTTAGATGATCATCTGTAGATTTCTAGCTGGTTTAAACTTTTAGATGCTTTTCAGGAAATACCCATTTCTTTCAACAGCTTCTTACCACAGTATTTGCCTAAAAACGTAATTGTTAGAAGCATTTATGGAAACGTTTGGAAACTGGAGTTGAGGAAACGTTGTGGTGATATTGAGAAATTTGTTATGGTTGATGGCTGGAAAAGAATCGTAAAGGACGAAGATCTCAAGGGCGGAGAGTTCTTGACGTTCGAGTTTGATGGCTCTAGACTCTTCAATTTCTGTATTTACGGCCACGCAACGTGTAAAAGGCTTGGAAATTCAGTGAAAACCAATGCAATGGAAGATGAATCTGATGGTGAAGATGATAAATCTAGTGTTGAAATCATAGTTATTGATGATGATGATGATGATGATGATGATGATGATTTTGATAATGATGATCAAGATTCTGGTGACGAAGATGAATCTAGTGAAGACATCATAGTTCTTGATGACGATAGTGATGATGATGATAGTGGTGATGGTGATCAAGATTATGGTGAGGAAGATAGATCTAGTAAAGATATCATAATTATTGATGATGATGATGATGATGATGATAATGACGATGATGATCAAGACGATGATGATGAGAGAAGGAGTGGAGTTGAGACAGAGAGAAAAGAGAAAGGTACAATAGAAACTTTGTCTTGCGAAGCTATTTGAGCATCACTGTCTTTATTTTCTTGCGTATTAATTTTGTTAGGTTCTTCTGAAGTCTCGATGAAGAGTGACAGACAATGTCTGGATAACGACATGAACCCGTTCTTTACGGTGAACCTTAATCTGCCAAGGAAAACCGATCTGGTAAGAAATGTGAAATCTCACATCTTTCTTGCATTTCCATTATGCATCAATACAAACATCAGTTCATGTTTCATGCTTTGTTTTTATGATGTTTTATTCGTAATGTAGCGCATACAAGCTAAGGTCATAAAGGACTATGGCTTCCACTTCCCTGGGTTCATCAATCTCATCGACCCACTCGAGAGCAAATTCGGAAAGTTGAAGAGGAAAGTTGAGGGTCATACAATCAAGTGGATTCGAAAGTATAATCATAAGTTGAGGGTTATAAGTGGATGATCTCTTCATAAAGCTCCATGTGTTGGCACTTAGCACCAAAATATGTAAGAATGCTGAATAAATCCTGACAGGTTTTAATCAAAGACATTCTCTATGGTGTATTGAGGCTTTACATAAGAGTCCTCAGTTCCTAAATCTTCTAAGTTCTCTTGCAACGAAATCAACGTTCATGCTGTCTTCACAAATCTATCTTATGATGTTGTTTGCGTATGTAATTTGTTAAGGTCGTCCTTGGTACAATGCAAGGTTGAGTTAATCACAAAGACACTATAGAATGTATCATATGTACATTGTTAAGGTTCGTCCTTGGGACAATGCAAGGTTGGGTTAATATCAAGACATTATAGTACAATCACAAATGGGTTTGGGTTACTGTTTTGTTGTTGGCCCCCCACTTTATGATAATCAAAGAGGGAAGAGAACCAAACAGTAGCAATATAGTGCAAAAGATTTTGGGAAAATTTTCATATTGGCCTTCCATGGTTGGATCCAAGTTATTCCAGTCTCAGGGCTGATGTTGAGCTTGCAATGTCCTGGCTAGGAAGTTTTGAGGAGAGCGTGACATAAGACCTCTCGTTGGTGTTGTTTCCTGGAGACAAGAATTGAAATATATTGACTCTCTTGTAACTTGCAACAGAAAAGTTGTTCACTGAATTTTTCTTGATTTCCAGATATTACCCTTGTACTCCAGACTTATCAAACGAACAACATGGAACTCTAGTGAAAGGATATCACCAAGTCAATTTACATTTCATAGGGCGAGATAAGGATAAGATAACCCTTTTGTTGAAGAAATTCCAGTGAATGGTGAAGTGATAAACCAGTGAAGCTGTTCAACTCAACTAAACTCTAAACCAAACCATGTAAAGCTAATCACTTTAAAAAAGTAAGACTTTATTACAACGAAATCGAATCGCTTACCAATTTGGAGGTAATGGAGGCCGAGTCGGACCGGTACGATTCGATCTAGGGATTTGAAATTTCCCGGCCATGTAAGCGGGAAGAGGTTGAAACTGAACCGGAGCAGGCGAAAAGACTGAATTGACTACGATACCCTTACTCGACGCTTCTCTATCGCTCTACTCTTTAGGACAATATTGTCATTTAATCCGTATAGATTGGACTGAACTTTAGGCCCATTTCTTGTTTTTATGGGCCTTGGCGATATTTTTGATCTCAAGACGAATTACTTTAGTAAAAAGCGACTACTATGAGTGGTGCTGTTTTCCATTTGAAGCAATAAGCGTAGAAACAGAGAGCGACCTCTGTTTTTGCAAGTTTTTCCCACAAAAGTAAAAAACCATTTGATGAAACCAGTAGATCGCTAAAATTTAGGGTTTGAAGAACATCTCTACATATCTCACCTTCACTTCCCAAAAGAAATTAGGATTTTCGAGAGCGGGACAAAGAGCACAAAGAGTTGACAATGAAAAAAGGTTTCTCCTTTAGTCTCTTCTTTGTTCTTGATTCTGCAATTGCAATGTATCCTCTTTTCTGATTGTTTTTGTTTGGTACAGGAACTTCTTCGGATGATTGTCTTCCAAAGTTCTTCAAAGTGTACTTACCTGATGAATCCGGAGATGATCTGGTAAAAACACACTTCTCTTCACTCTGTTTTTAGTTTTTGTTTTCTGGGTTTTTCTTACAAGTTCGTCTGTAGATTTCTAGTTGGGTTGAAACTTGTAGATTCCTTTCAGGAAATACCCGTTTCTTTCAACAGCTTCTTACCAAAGTCCTTGCCTAAAAACGTAACTGTTAGAAGCGTCTATGGAAAGGTTTGGAAACTGGAGTTGAGGAAACGTTGTGGTGATGTTGAGAAATTTGTTATGGTTGATGGCTGGAAGAGAATCGTAAAAGACGAAGAATTTAAGGGTGGAGAGTTCTTGGCTTTCGAGTTTGATGGCTCTCGGCTCTTCAATTTCTGTATTTACGACCACACAACGTGTAAAAGGCTTGGAAATTCAGTGAAAACCAATGCGATGGAAGATGAATCTGATGGTGATGATGATATCATAGTTATTGATGATGATGATCAAGATTCTGGTGACGATGACTACGATGATGATGTTGAGGCTGCTGATGGTGATGATGATATCATAGTTATTGATGATGATGATCAAGATTCTGGTGACGATGATGAGGATGATGACAACGATGATGATGTTGAGGCTGCTGATGGTGATGATGATGTTGAGGCTGATGATGATGATGACGGTGTTGATGCTGAGGCTTCTGATTTTGATGATGATGATGATGATGATGTTGAGGCTGATGATGATCAAAGACAGTATCTGGATGATCGTGATAACCCGTCCTTTACTGTGACTCTAAATCCGAAGAAAAAAAGCCAATTGGTAAGAAAAAATTGAATGTTAAAGATCTTTTCACACTTGCATTTAACATCATTGGTTATGAATTTTTTTATGCGAATGCTTCAATAGGAATATAACTATCACTTTATGTTTTGTTTGATGTTTCTTTCATAATACAGCTCATCCCGGCTCACGTTATCAAAGACTACAACTTAATCTTTCCTGAGCTTATAACTATCGTCGACCCACTCTCGACTAAATTCGGGACTTTGGAGAAGAAAATCAAGGTTCAGGATAATGGAAGCGTCTTCATCAAGGGATTTGGAGGTATATTCAGACGGAACAGCGTGAAGACCACCGATAAGATGATATGTGAGGTAAAGAAGAGTGCTGGTAATCTAGTTAACACAATCAAGATCCACATTATAAGGGGATGATCTCTCGATCAAGCGCTGTATGAGTCTTAGCTAATGTTTGTGTTTGTGTGTTAGCACCACAATATGTAAGAGGATGCTATTGAGATTTGGTTTATAGCTGCTAAGGATTGGGTCTGGCAGAGATGTTTGCAAGTTAATTAATATTATTATGTAAGACTTTTCTATAAAGAGTGCCTGAATCTCATCAAATCTCTCTGTTTTCTTTCTCTTTCAACAAAATCCATGTTGATATCGTCTATAGAAATCATGTTGTCTTGTTGCTTGCAACAATCAACTAATGCAAAGAGTCTTCCAACGGATTCATACAAATAGTACTTACATTGTTCAGACAAAGGTCTCTGGGTTGGATTAATCTCAAAAGATATTATAATAACATGACAAATTGTTTTGTTATAAGGCCCCTCACTTTATGTTACAAACTTACAAATCAAAAGAAGAAAGAGAACCAAACAATGGCAATATAGTGCAACAGATTTGGATGAAATCATCATATTTGGCCTTCCAGTCATATTTGGCTGCAACAAGTAGGGAAAAGTCTCCCATTAGCTTCATACAAATAGAATGCATGGTACTTATAATTACATTGTTCGAACAAGGTTGTCCTTTGGGTAGATTAATCTCACAGCCATTATAGTAAAATGACAAATGCGTGTGGGTTTCTGTTTTGTTATTAGCCCTTACTTTATGTTACAAATCAACAGAAAAAAATAAAATAAAAGAGAACCAAACAATGGCAATATAGTGCAATACATTTTGGGATAAATCATCATTTGGCCTTCCACGGTCGGGTCCAAGTTATTCCAACTTCAGGGCTGTTTAGAACCTGAAAGTTCACATAAGAAGAATGTTATTACTTCTACTTCTAGTTTTATAGGACCTTAAGAAAGCTATTGACAAGAGCAGAAAGACACGAAGAGAATAATGCTACAAATTTTAGAAACTCTGCCTTATTCTATTTACTAAACATTTCCCATTCCTCTTTCAAGTTTACCCATCAAGATTCATACTACTACAAGCATCTTAAACTCTAAGTTCCATCCAAACTGGACTCTTTTCTTGTAGATTGTAAGCGAAACGTAGTAAACAGGAGGAGGAAACTGCAGCTTGTGTGCTGAGCCAGAAAGATGAGTTGAATGTTATTGCTTCTCAGAATGTCTTACCTTGAGTTTGGTGGAGGAAGCAGGAAGCTATGGTGGTGGTGGTTGTGAACGGTTCATGAGATGGTGGTGGAGTTGTTGAGACGCGTAATCAGATGGGTGGATGACATAGAGACCGGGCATATTCAGATTGAGGAAGGGCTGAGAAGGGTGAAGAGTAGCAGTGGATGAAGAAGGCGGGCGTGTAGCTGAGAGTGAGAATCCTGATGATGCTGCATTTGAGAACAGTGGCGATGCTGTAGCTGTTGTGGCGGTTCCACTACTGGACTGATCTTGCGCTTGCCATGTCCTGGCTGGGAAGCTTTGAGGAGAACGTGACATAAAACCTTTCTCTGGTGTTCTTTCCTGGAGACAAGAATTGACTTTTAGCGCACAATATTATTCATTGAAATCTTCAAGTTTTCCAGTTTAATGACGCAGATATCACAACATAGAACTAACAAGCAACAACATAGAACTAACAAGCAACAACATAGAACTCTATTCAAAGGATATCACCGAGTTGAGCTCAAGTACTTAACTTATCAAATATCACAACAGTAACCACCTGCTGAACATCTAACTGAATTCACATATCACACAAATTACTCATAGGTCGGGAAAAGTTTGCTAAGTTTTGAAGTTGTCTATTTCATATGGTGTTCTTGGTTCTGGACAGAAGGTACAGAAGATTGTGCAAGTTATATATGCGTGGCAGTGATACACAATTGGATATAAAGAGATGTGTGCAATGGTATTTACCATGGGCGAAAAGAATGCAGAAGGAAGGACATGCCGGTTAATAAGATGGTCTGAATCCCTCTTCAAGAAATTGAAAGGCGTATCACATGTAGCTGCAGCCATGTGGTTCTCCATCTGTGAATATAGATCAAAGGAAGGGCAGTAAATTCATGAATCAAGGAAAAACCATGAGGACTCGAGCTAGCTGATGAGAAAGTAAACCATATTTGGTGCACTACAGAGAAAAATGCACCTCGGATTTCATTCCACATACAATACTGTTAGGGGCATGGTGAAGCCGGAGAGCCCTATCTTTTTGCTTTGGACCATCTCCCAGTGAAAGAGAGATTCCCAAGTTGAGGTCGAGCTTAACATTAGCTAAATAAAGAAATCAGAAAACAAGTTAACAAGTTAGTAGTTGCTTCTCACATATTGAGAGCAAAAGCTGTATAGAATTGCGCAGTTTAACAGGCAAGGAATCTAGCATCAACTACATTACCTGTCTCGGGAATCATCCGGGATGCATGAGGCTCAATTAAAGAAGCAGCTTCCCTTCCATTCCATTTTACGGCTGCCTTGTCACAAGCCCTTATTCCATAAGAATGTGAGCAATTAGTATTGCAAAATTTCCTAATAGATCATTGATTCAGGATACTTCATTATAATGTAATTTACGATCACCAAGAGCATGCAGCTTATACTCAGATGACAATCACCGGAAGATAGATATAACTGTATCATAGACTCATAGCCATCACTCATCAGAATTTCTAGATATAATCCATAATCACTAATGGGTTTTCCTACTGATGGTTCTAACAGAAACTTTTTCACATGAATGAAAAATAACCAACTCTTCATCTGAGGCACTTCACTCATTTTAGCAACGATTGACAAGCACATTCAGACAAAACCACAAAGAACATAGCATGTGTAAAAGCCCAAAATTAGATCCTGAGAGAAGTTGATTACATGTTTCCATGAAACTGCTCCATTTGAGTTCCCCACCCGCCAATCTTTTGCAAAGCAACTCCTTGATATCTTGAATTATTCCTCGAGAAACCAGAACTCTGTCGCCGAAGTACTTGCACAACTTCCTCTTTGGAAAGATTCGCCATCTGTAAAGTTCGAAAACTAGATAAGAACACATCAAAGCATGCATGTCTTAATTATACTTTATACATCTGTAATCAAAACCTGCTTAAGATCCTCTTCATAATCGGTGATAATGAAATTGATGTCAGCCTCCAGACCCCGGAACTTGACAGCAGCGCGATCATATGCCCTACACAACCGGATGTTAAACTTATGAAACACCCATTTTATTGTATCACAATGAAAAACAGTCGAGGCATTACCTAGCTGCAGCATGGGCAGTGTCAAATCCACCTGTTGAATTCCAAAGTTAAGCTTCATTAGAGTTAAGAGCACAGCAGAAATCTGCTCACAGTGGTAAAACCAATAAAATCCATACCTAAATAAACTTGTTTACCGCAATCCCTGCAACAAGGAAAAATGACAAAAAGAAAAAGATTAATAATAAAATCTAAACTCGAGCCTGTAAGATAAACCCAGTTCTACCATATTCGACCACGTTCTGTCACAACTCACAAGGAACACATCAACAACTCATCCAAGAGTATCTAGAAGACAATCAATCAGAAATAGATTTACCAGATATGCGATTCCCATCTGCCTGTCCTCCGGTAGAAAGTGACGCCTCTATACTGCGAACTCTTTGACCTAGGTCCTCTCCTGCTTTTCTTCACCGGCTGTGCTGGTGGCTGCATCACCCGCGCAGCATCGCCACCGCTTCCGTCGCCAAGAAAATCTCCGCCTTGTTTCCCCCTCTGGAAGGAAATATCAACGGAGCTCCTGGAACTTTGTGCGCTCGAATCCAGAAAATTCATGCCGTCTCCATCACCTTTAGCAACAGGAAAAAACTCCTTAGTCATCACCGCACTTCTTTCTTCTTCTTCTTCCTCTTCTCCGCCTCCTCCTTTCAGTATTTCAAATTGAAACTTGACGGCGCGTGTGGAGCACAACTCATCTTCACCGTCGATGCAGCTGGACGCATCGGCATTGACTACCGAAGAGTTCGACGTCACCGATTCATCCATCTGATTCAAAACAGCACCAGAAACCCCCTTCACAGCAGCTGAATCTCGTCCGTCCTAAGTAGACTCCGCAGACTCGGCGTCGAGATTGAGATCCAGCATCAATCTCAAAAGTCAACAAAAGCAAACAAGCTCTGAGATTTCAGAAGAACAACAAGTATTTCGTCAAGGGCTTATACATTGATCAGACTATTCACACGGCCCTAACAAATTCCCACTAATCCGACCAATAAATTCAGCGATCGCCGTCGATTTAAAAAGAACGGAGATCAAAAATCGCATTTCATCGGTAAAAATCTGCACGAGTAGGGAAAATCAGAGACAACGGGCGGAGATTAGATTATGAAACTAGTATAAAAACACGGCAGGATTCACGGCGGAGATAGAATAATTACAGAGAAGGAAAGCTCGATGACGACGGAGAAACACGAGATTCAGAGAGACATGGCGATGAGAGAAGCTCACTGGGGATTCGAAAAGAAGGAGAATAGCTTCGCCGGACGAAAATATTATCGTCGGCGCAAGAAAACGGGAATGATGGGACGTAAGCCGTGGTTAGTGGCAACAAAGGAACATATAAATTATTATTCGTTCCATCTTTCTCGGCAATTGGACACCGGTTATGCCGGTTTCCGGTTTATTGGGAAGAGTAAAAACGTGCTACACTTGTTTTGTTTCTTTTTTTAAACATGGTAAAATTCAAATTAGTGTAAACAATTTGAAGCGTGTAATAGATTTACTGTTCAACTTTAGCATTGCACTAAAATTTATAGTTGTACTTGTAATTGTATGTATAATTTTTTGTGATTTCCTTACTGAACCAACAATAAGACCATGATCAATTGAGAATTCTAAGAGTTTTTAGAGCGTTTCTTAAAAATTTATATAATCAAAAAAATGTTAAAAAGATTAGATACGGTTCTTAATTAAGAAACATAAGAACCGACTCTTATGTGCCACGTGTCTGATCCATGTTNGAGAAAAAAAAAAAAAAAAACAACACTTTTTTCTTCTCTTTCGACTTTTTCTAAGAACCGATTATTATTATTATTTTTTTTTAAAAACCCCTAATAAAGTTCTCCTTTGAAGCACCTAAATCTAAAGTTTTTATGAAAAGTTCTTTAACTATAAATTTATAATTAAAAAATAACTAAGATTTTTTTTTAAGTTTCTCAGTTTATCATGCTCTAACTAAATAGGTATCACAAAAATCGAAAAAGAAAAACGAATCTACTCATTCACAACTTTGAGGACAAAGCATTTGTTTTCATTTATGGGCGGGTCCTATATTTGCAGATATGTCTTCCTCACCAAAAAAGAATTGAACTATAGCAAGTGATCAGATATATATATATATATATTGATTTAAATGGAAAACAAGTACCTAACTAATGTAATATATGTGTTATATAATCAACAATTACATGCACTCACATAAATTAAATTATCTTAAAAAATTTGGGATTATTTCAAAAGGAATGTAAAATGTATGTGTATATATATATATAGAAAGTAGTTTGAGATGATCTACTAGCAAATATCACTAGCATCATGTTGATAGTTCTAGTTCTTCTTAGACTTAGTTGACATAGTGATGAGATTTAGCTTTGTACGGTTTGACAATCACACACACATTAGTTAATCTTTTTTTTTCACATTAGTTAATCTTGAAACTGATGACGTAGTTTTTCTTCTGTTTATAGTAAAATTTCATCAAATATAAAGGAATCATGTGCTTTGTACAAAATCTTTAACAATTGTAAAGATCGATCAAGTTTAGAGAAAATTATCTATACATCAATTGCGTGTCATTTTCTTTAAATATAGATTGTCATTGAATAGTTATAAGTAAAGAGCACATAAACTAGGATTTGATGTAGTGATGTTTCTCTTCACGTTCTACAACAGTGCAAATTGCTGATGTAGACTCTTTTATTGCATATAGCAAAAAAAAACTGGAAGAGAAAACATATTTATCCAATTCGCATCCAATCTTATGGCTTGGAAGCAAAGTGTATTGTATTCGCCGATATTGCCTTGAGGACTCTAGCTCGAGAGTCGAGAGCAATATGAATCAAAGAGATTTTAGCAACGAAGAAGCTGATAGGGTTTTAAGATGAGCAACCCAAAAAGTGTAAAATCGTTCTTCGGATAATATAATACGAAGGCACAATTGTTCATCTTTTGCAAAGTGACGAAGCTACTCTTTCTTTAATTCAACCAATCATTTCTCATATGTAGGATTTAGGAGATTAAGTCTTTAAAGGTACATGTTTAGCAAAAAAAAAAAGTCTTTAAAGGTACATCTGCAAAAAGCAGTTAAAGAATGTGATGTTTCAAAAAGAATGGAAATGGAGCAATGAACGTTAGTTACGTCTAGATTAATCAGAATTGGTGGAAGAGAACGAGAAACGTCGAATTGAGAGAACTCATATCCTAATGGTGATGTCTTTATAAGTTTATACGTGTATGTGGCTTGCTTTCATAGGTCGATTCTTTCGTTGATGTGGATGCTTTTAGAAGAGGCTACAATCCCATTACTCGGTTGTATTTCATATATTTTATATGATAATATAAGTAGATTGTGTTCATCAATATTTATTTTAGTATAGTGTTTTTAATATAAGTAGACTTAAGTAACATAACCGTTGGTTGTATATAGTTTGTAATTAATTTTTACCTTTTTATTTGTTTAATAAAGTTACCTTTGCTATATAGAAACAAAGAACATTTTTCTTTTGGTTTTTATTGATTTTCAGTTGTGAATAATTATTACTTATGGAACTCGATCGGTCCATAATTTTGGAATTAACCATAACAAAAATATGTAATAATAATATTTGGATTTCATGTACATTTTAGTTGGATCAACACGTTGTTTGATCTCTTACATAAAACGGTGCTTTGGAACCTTTATTTGGCATCCTGGGAGTTTAAACTCAGGTCGTTTGACGAAAAATGAAAATGACCTAGAAAAATATCTTTGCCTTGTGTCCATAAGAATCTCTTTTTCTTTCTAAATGTTTATTTTAGTGGGGTAGGTCAAATGATAAATTTCGACTGGCTTTAGCCGGTTGCCAAAAGTGGAATGTCGGAAAAATCTCGAAGATCATGAATCTTAACGAGTTAAATACAGCCACGTGTACAACAGAGATTGAACCCCAGCCATTCAAAATCTTCCTCATCTGTCTATCTGATCTAACGGCCCACGTCCGTTCTTCCTTTCCTGAAATTTAGGAAATTTATTTCCTATCTTTTTTAAAGATAATTTCTGCATTTCTCTATTTTCATTTTCATGCCAAAATCGATTTTTTATTTTATATTTAACTTGGTTGCAATTTTTTTATTACATTGATATTTAATGCATATATTGGTATAGTGGTGATATCAATTAAAGTATGTTGGTAGAGTCTAATCTTTAACAAAAAAAAAAATAGATTTCGAAAAACCTGACAAAATTTATTAAAAAAACAAAATTGTAAACTATATATTCTATTCACTTACGTTTCAATAAACATTTAGATTTAAATTTTTAAAAATATATATTTTTACCACATTTTTACCATCATAAAATGATGATACAATGTTCTTCCGTCTGTCAATCTGTACTACTTTTTTTACCACTATTTTTTTCTGTTTTACTAAGGCTCCGAATGGAAGAACGAATCAAGCGGATGCGGGTTAAGCGGATCAAGCGGATAAAGTGCGGTTCAAATTTATTGGGAAACGGAACAGATCAAAATGTATGTGAATGTGAACTATTTTTTATACGTTTTTAAAACGCAAACTCTGAATGAAAAATTAAATAGTAAAAACGGATCAAACGGATCAATACGCTCAAAAACTACTCAAAAACTATCGTTCCATTCATGGCCTAAATTGTTTTTTGTTAGGCGATACCCATTGTACTGCAGTGGTATATGTTGTCAATCAAAAATTAACATATGGCGATACAAAAAAATGATGGTACAAAAAATAATATTTAAAACTAAAAATATTAAAATAAAACTATAGAAAAATAGGAAAATACCCTTTGTTTAGTATTAACATTTGTTATATTTTTCCCTCTTGTTGTCAGTTTTTTATATTATCAATCACATCTGTTTAAAATCATAATATATTTAATTTTATAAGGCAGACGAGGTTGAAATGAAAGACGTGGACGCAGTCCTACCTTTTAAAGGAATATGTTTTTTTTTTTTGGTAGCAAACTCTCCAGCCTAATTTATCACAGCTAATATTATCATCATAGTTGTCCGCAAAGTCCATGACAATTTGGTTACTATATTCAGATTGACCAATTTCAAAAAAAAAAATATTGTTTTGGTACGATGTGACACGGCAAGGACAAGTTGGCCATTTTTGGTTCGATTATTAAATTTCAGTTATACCCTTTTACGCAGGTTGAATCAAACTGTAATCCGATTTCAATACACAGTATAGAATTGGCACGCAAGTAAGAGCAATTTGAAAACATACTGATTATAAGATAAACTAGATGTTATTTCATTAGTTATGTTGTACTTGTTAATTAAGTAATATTCATAACTTTAGTTTAAACGATATTGAAAAATATATATGGCAACGTATTGATATTTAATAAAAATTTGGGTAATATACCAAAATATATTTAACAAAAAATATACCAAAATATATAACCTATAGTTAGTGATAATATCGTCGTTGTATCGTCACGCAAATTCAAACACAGTTTAGCATAAAAATAAAAGATTGCATAAAATGTATGTATACGTGGTGTTATATATTCTAACGAGTCTCAAGTTTATTCTTAATAATATTGAAAGTTTTCGTATTTGTACACATTGTGAAGAAATTGAAGGGAATGAGACTGTTGTTCATGAAGTCTTTTTTATTCCTCCAGAAAGCACTACAATTAATAGTCTATTCACTTCAGTAAAGAGTATGTGCGTTAAATAATCATTAACCATTTGAATATATGTTAGTATTTTGAAAAATAACATATTTATCATACATGTTTTAATTTTTAAAATTCACATGGATCTTTGCGTGGTTTTAATAAATAACATGTTACTTTAGCCAACACAGTAATTTACATGATATCACACTATTTATTTAAATCATATGCAAGAAAAACACCCTACTTATCTAGAGTTTTATCACCACATAATTTTTCGCAAATAAAATTCTCCCATATAATCTACTAAAAATTCACCTTTAAGTAAAACTCTGTTAAATATTATAACTTAAAATTTCATTCATTTTAATATGTCTAAATACTGATTGTGAATTTGCTGAAGATAAATATATATGTTTTCGTAAAAAATGGAATCTAATAACATCACCATTTGCTGCTTAGGCCATATCTTTATCGACTCAAATCAACTTAAATGGGTTAACCCTGGTTTGATCATCCGGGTTTGGGAACCGATGGTTCCAGCCTTGCAGGTTCGGTTAAGCCCGCGGAAATAACCGGCCCGGTACTAATTTTGATGGGCCTTTAAAGGTGTAAAGCCTTTTAAAATTTTAAGCCGTAACTAGGAATTATTTTGAGATTATTATAACTCTAGAAATCAATAAGTGGCGGTTCAAAAAAACTAGTTGCTACGCTAGAGAGAGAGAGACGATCGACAAGAGATGTCAAGAAATCCGAATTGGTCGGAACTTTACTCCGACGTCTTGTCGCTGATTTTGAAGCGCTTGAGCGTTACGGATTTCGCTCGAGCAAAAACCGTTTGTTCAGGCTGGAACATCGCGTCGAGATTTTGCTCGCCTAAGAAAAATCAGACCCCATGGCTGATTCTCCACGATTCCGAAAGCAAGGAGGGTCGCTACTGGAAATTGTACAATCCGGAAGAAGAAAATTTTTACCGAACGGAATATCTGGGTGACTTTGCCAAGGATCGTGTGTTGGCGACTTCGGGAGACTGGGTTTTGATGTTAGACGAGGATGCAGATTTCTACATCTTGAATCCCTTCACGCGCGAGATCCTCGATCTCCCACCTCTAGATTCAAACCCTAGTGCGAAATTCAACAGAAGTGGAAATTACACCTTCCACATAAAATATCTCCGTGATGGTGAATGGTTTACGGGAGGTTTCAGGGTAGGGATCGGGAGTGCGGTTTTGTGGGTAGACGAAAGAACCAGAGAGTTCTTTGTTGGGTGGACTTTCGACGAACACACAATGGGAGGCGATTACATAGCTTATTGCAGGACAGGAGATGAAGTATGGAGAGAGATTCCGAGACGCAATGGGTGTTTGGATATGGCGTTTAAGGACAACAAGCTTTACATGTGTACTTTCGATGGTAGCATCAGGATCTTGGGTTTCGATGATTCGGGTTTAGCTAGAGACATCAGAAACCATCCATACACTTGTCCCTTTACGCTAGTCCATCGGAGAATACCAGAAAATCCATACAGTTGTCCCTTCGAGGTGAATTACATGAGTCATGTTAAGGTCGGAATTAGACTTACTCTGTCCGGAGATGTTCTGATGATACTGCGTGTGCGATCTGGTGAAAGAAATCTGTTTGGAGTGTATAAGATGGAAGGGAAAAAGTGGGAGAAAGTTTATTCTTTGGAGGAAGAGGAAGCTCTGGTTTGGGATTTGAGTGTTACTTTGCCTACCAAAGGTATAACAGGAATCAAGAAAGACTCTATTTATTTCTGTCATACTTATAAGTTTCGTCGGGAAGTCGCTGCCTTTGTGATGTCTACTCAGAGCCTCCAACCATTTGAACAACCTGAACTTTTGCTCGGAGATGCTCGTTGGTTCCTTCCTTCTTTTTCTACTGCTGAGCAATGATCCCTGAAGACCCTGAGAGTGTAAGTTTCTTATGTTTGAAAACAATCTGAAATAGGTCGAGCTCATTACTTTAGTCATTTTCTGCTGTCTTGATACATCTTTTTTTTTTCTCAACATCTTGATACATCTTTAGTTCCTGAATTTTCTGATTAATGGATTCTTTTTAATTGCGGATCAATTATGGTAGTCATAGTTAAATAAGTTGGCTAAAACAGTGTAATGCTCATAACAATGTGATTGGCTCAAATTATGTCAATGATCATGATTAATGGACATGATGATGCTGCTACTTTTAATGATTACGACATGATGTAGTGGGATTCATTGCTTGATGAATCCAGATTTTCTGGATGTGGTTGTAGATGAAAGGATAAGCTGACATCTGATCATGTGAGGTACAAATTTTCTCCCTCTAGACAGAGAAGAACTCAAAGATGATTCCTGGACACGAGAAAGAACAAGGCTCGGAGTTGAGGTTTGGAGCTTTGGTCGATGGATTTAGAAACCCACAAGTCAATGTTGGTCAGTCGATGCCTTCCTTTTCTTCTTCTGGCAGTAACAGAAAAGAACCTTACACTAAGAAAGCAAGCAACACCGAGAAATGCAGCAATCAACGCGAAATCGAATTGTGAGTTTTTCAAATTGTAACTCTTCTTCATAAAAACTCCAACCTTGTTTTGTCGATTCCAAATCTTGATCATTTGTTATAGAAAAGAAAAGAGGAAATTAATAACGACAAACCTTTCTTAAAAATGTTCAGTATACTAATTATCATAAAATCGAAACTATCCACATCCAAAATCGAAAATTTGGAGCATTATAACTTAAATTGTTGACTCCAGGATGTCTGCAATGTTACTTCTGCCAGACTTACGCAAGAGGTAGAGAAAAGGCATCAGCTTCCGCACCAGACCACCAAACACATCAACCCTAAACAGATCCACCACGAAATGCGCGCAATGCAAGTCATTCACGAGTTTAAGCACGTGTTGGACCACAAAATTCACTGAAGCATCGTTGCTTAGCCAGAGAGTGTTGTGTGCGACTATGTCTAGCAGTTGGTTTCTGTAGTGAGGATCATCCGCGTCGGTTATGACCTCGTTGAGTGCATTGCAGGCTTGTTGGTCACGCGTCAGATCAAGCGCGTGTGCCTGTACATTGCCTTTTTCTTCTCTGGGCTGAAACGACCATGGCTCTTAACGCATGTGTCAAGTTCTGGTGCAGATACTTCAAGGATCTGAGGATGACATTTCAATTATAAATCTGTGCAAAAGACATCAGGTTTTGGGTTTCCAAGATTCAAGAAACAAGCTTCCTTCACGTAACAAGAAATCTTGACGAAGCGGCTCATATTTTGGCTAAAAGAGGACCTTTTCATAATTCTTTCTTTTCAAATTGTAATAATCCTCGAGAGTTTAAGTTTCTTATGTTGTTTGAAAATAATATTTTGGCTCAGACTGAGATCTTTATTTGAGTCCGTAAGGTCGTAAATCGAAATTGGATTGTTATACAGAAACACGATTAATTTAAAATTTTCAGTAATGAACCATGAGAGTTCACGATTGTGGCAATGTTGTGTTGATTTATTTGAGTTGAATTTAGATCAGCATATAAAAGTTAATTGACAAACTTTTTTTTTTTTTTTTGCTAAACAAATTGACAAACTTCTTCTACTAGACTTTACAAATTAATTATCCAAAAATCGAACACTCTTAGCGTACTAATAGAACCAGCTGCATTAATTAACTAGTTTGAGACAAGCTAATAA
>OVAY01001368.1:0-30555 GCA_900406395.1 Kernera saxatilis | reverse complement strand
CCGTAAGTCGTCCTGTCGTTGGATCTTGATGATCTTGGTCCATCCATGATCCAAAATAATTAGTAACATTTGATGTAGACATTTTGTTTAAGTTAGGNATTAGTAACATTTGATGTAGACATTTTGTTTAAGTTAGGTGTAGTGAATGAGGAGTAGTGGTATTTATAAGATGTGGATTCAGCCAGTTTCCCACGGATTTCCGACGGTATTCCGACGGATTTCAACGGCTATAAATCCGTCGAAAATCCGTCGGTATTAATTTTGGTCGGAAATACCCGTCGGAAATTTTCGACGGATTGCCGACGGTTATCATTTTGTCGGTAACTTCCGACGGTTTTCCGACGATTACACTGTTTACCGTAAAACGGTCGGGAAACCGTCGGTAATTTCCGACGGAATTTTAGCGGTCGGAAATTCCGTCGGAAATACGTCTGTTTTCTTGTAGTGTATGGTAGCAGAGCTCGTATAATCTTCCGCTTCTCTTGAATCTTCGCGATGAGTTGTTCGTATTAGCTGATTCTTGTCTCGCGATTTGCACATCTTTGTTCAACGCGATTGGAGAAATTTTCATCGGAGTCGTTTCTTGTTTTTCTGTTTTGATTCTTCTTTTTTCTCGTTAATTGACCTTCTGTGCACGAAATCTTTCTTTTCTTTTGCCAAATCGTTGCACATTTCTTAGTTTTCTTCTCGATTCTTATACTAAGAATGGGAACTCAACTTCCTCCATCGATTCCGGTGAATCCTAGACCTGCGATGCCTAATCTTCCCGATTCCACAAGATTTCAAGCCGATCAATATGAAAATCCTTATTTCCTGAACAATAATGATCATGCGGGGCTTATTCTGGTTTCTGATCGTCTTACTACTATTTCCGATTTTCATTCTTGGCGTCGATCCGTGCGAATGGCTTTGAATGTTCGGAACAAACTTGGATTTATTGACGGTACTATTTCTAAACCTTCGATTGATCATCGGGATTATGGTGCGTGGTCTAGGTGCAATGATATTGTAGCTACTTGGTTGATGAATTCTGTTTCCAAGAAGATTGGTCAGAGTTTGTTGTTTATCTCTACTGTTAAGGGAATCTGGGATAATTTGTTAGCTAGATTCAAGCAGGATGATGCACCTAGGGTATATGACATAGAACAATGTTTAAGTAAGATTGAACAAGGTTCTATGGATGTTTCTACCTATTATACTGAACTTGTTACCTTATGGGAAGAACACAAGAACTATGTTGAACTTCCGGTTTGTACTTGCGGTAAATGCGAGTGTGATGCAGCTGCCTTATGGGAAAAACTGCAACAGAGGAGTCGTGTCACTAAGTTTCTTATGGGGTTGAATGAATCTTATGAGCAAACTAGGCGTCATATACTGATGCTGAAACCGATTCCAACAATTGAAGAGGCTTTCAATATCGTCACTCAAGACGAAAGACAGAAGTCGATCAAGCCTTCTTCTAAGATTGATTTTGTTGCTTTCCAGACCACAGCTCCAATTATTCATGATGGGAATTCAGTACAAGCTACGGATGAAGCTTACATTGCTGCTTATAGCACAATACGACCAGCTCAGCGACCCATTTGTACTCACTGTGGTAAATTGGGGCATACTGTTCAAAAGTGTTTCAAGGTACATGGCTATCCTCCAGGCTATAAGACTAATGCTGCTTCGTATAATTACAAGACTCATCTTCAGCCAAGGATGCAGCAACAGTCTTAGCAAAGAATGCCTTTCACTCCTACTCCAGTGCAGGCAAATGCCATTGCTAATGTTCACTCTACTGGTCCGTATCAAAACATGTATTCTCCACCAGTTCCTCATATTACCAGTGGTGGGAATAATCTCAATCTTAAAGATTTTTCGCCACAACAGATTCAGAATCTAATCTCTCAGTTCAATAATCAAGTCCGAGTTCCAGATCCTACAGCTCCTTCCTCAAGTACTCCATCTTCGAGTACTGCTTCCATTACCAACAATGGTGTCATGGCTTCCACTTCTACTTCGGGTACTGTCCCATTTCCCTCTATTAATCTTCGATATGAGAATAATAATCTCACTTTCCGACATCATTGTTTTTCCTCTATTCAATCCTTTCTTCCCAGTGATGCTTGGATTATTGATAGTGGAGCTTCTAGTCATGTTTGTTCTAACATAGCATTGTTTAGGGAACTCATACCAGTGTCTAGTACGACAATGTCACTTCCAAATGGTACTAGGGTCCCTATCACTCACACATGAACTGTTCACATTTCACATTCTTTGATTTTATATGATGTGTTACTTGTTCTTGATTTTTGTTTTAACCTGATTAGTGTCAGTTGTTTAGTAAAAACTTTGGATTGTTCTGCTCATTTCTTCCCTGATTCATGTTTAATTCATGAACTTTCTCGGGGCTTGATGATTGGGAGGGGTAATCTTTACCACAATCTATACATTCTCGAGAATGCCAGCCTCTCATCATCATCTCCTCTTTCTTTTTGTGGATCTGTGCTGGCTGATGGGAATTTTTGCAGCGTTTTTCTAGTGTTATTCCGTCTTTGAAAACTGTTACTTCTGATGTTTCTCATTGTTCCATTTGTCCTTTAGCAAAACAGAAAAGATTGGCATATGTTTCGCATAATAATTTGGCTTCTCAGCCTTTTGATTTGATTCACATAGACATTTAGGGTCCTTTCAGTGTTGAATCTTTTGAAGGTTTCCGATATTTCTTAACTTTGGTTGATGATTGTACTCGTGTCACATGGGTGTACATGTTAAAGAATAAAGGAGATGTTTCAATTGTTTTTCCTGTGTTTCTTAAGCTTGTTTCTACTCAATATAAATCAAAAGTCAAGGCAATTAGATCGGATAATGCACCTGAATTAGCTTTTACATAATTAATAAGAGATCAAGGCATGCTTCATTATTTCTCTTGTGCTTATACTCCTCAACAGAATTTTGTGGTGGAGCGTAAGCATCAACACTTGTTGAATGTTGCTAGATCCTTATTATTTGAGTCTAATATCTCATTGCAGTATTGGAGTGATTGTGTTCTCACAGCTGTTTTCTTGATTAATCGGATTCCATCCCCTTTACTTAATCAGAAATATCGTTTTGAACTTCTTCTTGGAAAATTGCCTGATTATTCTTTGTTGAAAACTTTTGGTTCTTTGTGTTATGTTTCCACATTGCCTAAAGACCGCCACAAGTTTTCTCCTCGTGCTAGACCATGTGTTTTCCTCGGTTATCCTTCTGGTTTTAAGGGTTACAAAGTTTTGGATTTAGAATCTCATTCGGTTTCTATTTCCCGAAATGTTGTTTTTCATGAAACTAGTTTCCCTTTCAAAACAAGTGAATTACTTTCTACGGTTGTTGACATGTTTCCCAATACTATTCTGCCACTGCCTGCTCCTTTTCATTTTGTTGATTATATGCCATCATTATCTTCCCCGGTTCCATCTGCATCATCTGATAGTTGTATTCCATCATCATCAAACACGTCTTTAACTCCTAGTACCACATCTTCATCATCTAGGCATGTTGACCATGATATAGGTGTGAGTTCTGTTCCTAATGCTAGGCCTAGACGAACTTCTAAAGCTCCTAGTTACTTGTCTGAGTATCACTGTTCCCTTATTCCAGATTCTTCTTTTTCTTCTTTTTCTTCTTTTCCTATTTTTTCTGTTTCTACCTCTCCTATTGATTCTTTTCATGATATCTCTTCCTCTTCCTCTGTTATTCCTCACACTACTCCATATCCTCTTTCTTCAGTTCTATCCTATGATAAATTGACCCCTGCTTCTCACGCATCTATTTTTGCCTATACTGTGGCGACAGAACCGAAAACTTTTAAGCAGGCTATGGCATCTGAGGAATGGACACAAGCTGTGAATGTGGAACTTCAGGCTCTTGAACAGAATCAAACTTGGATTATTGAAACTTTACCTCGAAACAAGAATGTTGTGGGCTGTAAATGGGTGTTTACTACTAAGTACGAGGCTGATGGGACTGTTGAACGTTACAAGGCTCGTTTAGTAGCTCAGGGTTTTACTCAGCAAGAGGGTGTTGATTACATGGACACGTTTTCCCCTGTGGCTAAGCTGACTAGTGTCAAGCTTCTCTTGGCTCTTGCCTCGATTAATGGATGGAGTTTGACACAAATGGATGTCTCGAATGCTTTTTTACATGGTGAATTGGATGAAGAGATATTCATGAGCCTACCTCAAGGTTATACTCCACCTGATGATGTTGAGTTGCCTCCTAATGCAGTATGTCGTCTTGTTAAGTCTCTTTATGGATTGAAACAAGCTTCTCGCCAATGGTACAAGCGTTTTTCCTCTGTTTTGTTGGGTGCCAATTTCGTCCAATCTCCAGCTGATAACACTTTGTTTGTCAAAGTTCATGGTTCATCCTTCATTGCTGTGCTTGTTTACGTTGATGACCTTATGATTGCCAGTAATGATGATGTGGCTGTTGAGAATTTGAAGACTCTTCTTCGATCTGAATTAAAGATTAAGGATCTTGGTCCTGCTCGTTTCTTTCTTGGTTTGGAAATTGCGAGATCATCTGCTGGTATTTCTATTTGCCAACGGAAATATGCATTAAACTTGTTAAAAGATGCTGGTTTATTGGGTTGCAAACCGAGTTCTGTTCCTATGAATCCAACTTTACACCTCACCAAGGATCTTGGAACTCCCTTGGTCAATCCTACCTCTTATAGAGAACTTATTGGTCGTTTGCTTTATCTCACTATAACTAGGCCTGATATTACCTTTGCGGTGCATCAGCTGAGTCAGTTTTTATCGGCCCCTACAGAGATTCATTTGCAAGCTGCTCATAGAGTTCTCCGGTACATTAAAACCAATCCTGGTAAGGGGTTAATGTACTCTTCCGATTCTCAGTTGTGTTTGAATGCTTTTGCTGATGCTGATTGGGCTGCTTGTAAAGGCACTCGCCGATCTATTACTGGTTTTTGTGTCTATCTGGGTGATTCCCTCATCTCCTGGAAGTCCAAGAAACAGTATGTCGTTAGTCGCAGCAGCACTGAAGCTGAGTATCGTAGTTTAGCACTTGCTACATGTGAGTTGATTTGGCTGCAGCAGTTACTGGTTGATTTACATGTCACAATCATTTGTCCAACCAAACTGTTCTGTGATAATAAATCAGCCATTCATATTGCCACCAATCCCGTGTTTCATGAACGGACGAAGCACATCGAGATTGATTGCCATACCGTTCGTGATCAGATTAAGGCTGGAAGACTCAAGACGCTTCATGTTTCTACTGGTAACTAGCACGCTGATATTCTGACCAAGCCCCTTTATCTAAAATGAGGAATATTCCTATTCCTTATCCTACCACTTTCTCGAATACATCTAAAAGGAAATAAATTCATACCAAAAATGCAACTTTTCTCATCTTCCTTTCTTGCTCGAGAAAGATTTGGGGTTTTAGATGGAAAGATTTTTGGAATCAAAAATGGAGAGAGACGAAGAAGTGTCGAACCCCTTGTAACTCTTACCTTTTTACACTTAAATCCCTTTGTTTATAAACATATTTCAAATTTGTCTCAA
Organism: Kernera saxatilis; assembly: GCA_900406395.1. Lineage (NCBI taxonomy): Eukaryota > Viridiplantae > Streptophyta > Magnoliopsida > Brassicales > Brassicaceae > Kernera > Kernera saxatilis. The sequence continues at coordinate 25,000 of OVAY01001368.1, read as the reverse complement.
TAATTTTAAAAAAATTCAAATTTGTCTCAATAATTTTAAAAGTAATTTATTTAGGTAAGAGTCTAAGACATTGAACAAGCAGATAGTTCGTTTATTATTCAACACGAGAAATAGAGTAAAATTTGTTCGTTAGTACTGAAAGATTTTTGGCTTTATTTTGGATTCATAAAACAAATAATCGTCAAAGGTTATATTAACGGATAATTAATTAATATCCGCATAGTGTGATGTGCTATGATTCTTCTAGTAAAGTAATTAATGTCACAACTTATCCGAAGCCCGGATGTTAGGCTTGGACAATACTAATGGGGAATTTTTCGAATAAGATCTAATGTCATTTATCATATTCAAAATGGTTCCATTTGGTTAATATCATTAGATACGATTAAATATAGATATAATCTTGCATTATTGCTTTCTATTATTTCAGTGCATTATTGGATTTTTTTAATCATATGTTGAAATATTTTCCACTTGGGCACTTACTTAAAGTTTTTAAAAAAAATTCACGATAATTTTTATGCGAAATGGTGTTTTCGTAATTACACATGTAAATAGTTTAGTGGATCTTCCGCAGAATTGGCCCCACGTTGTTAATGTGTCAACTAATTAGAGATTTTTTTTTTTTTAGAGTCAGTGAAAGCTACACTTCCCATCATCGTTGGATCTTTTCTGTTTCTTCTTTTATTCAGTTCTCTCCGATTTTTCCTTCTAGAATCCATTATCCATGTCATAAATATGAGTCATCTGACACTATTAATAAGTTGAGATTTAAATAGCATCGCAAAGTATTTTCTTTTAAATAATGAAGAACAAAGATGAAGAAACGAGAGAGATGAAATGTGTAAAGTTTTTTATTATCTTCGTTAATCTTAACACTGTAGTTCATTAAATTATATATACAAGTGTTAACCAGCTAACAAACTAGTGGTAACATGTAACCGAGATAAACCGGTCAAACCAATATCATAATATACCCCTCTCAAGTCTGTAGCTTCGAAAAATCCTGGAGAAGATAAAGACTTGACATTGACATCCGACTCAAAAGAGAATGGAAAGGGTGATAATATTCCCAAAGATTTGGTGTCTTTACTCTCTCTCTCATCTTTTTTCACAGAGAATTGTTTCCAAGAAGGCAAAAAATTATGGGAAGTCGAAACCTGATCATTAATCTTTGCCCGATCATACCCTGGAATCTGTGCCAGATCATCCTCTCGAATCTCTTAGGAAGCACCTTGTGGCTTCTGTTTCTGAGAGTCTATTGAGAAGTATTGACAAGAGGATCAACAAATCTCCCGGTTGTGCATCCTCTACCGTGAAGTTGGTTTCCTTTCTACAAAGGAACAAGGCTAAAGTGATGCTGAAGATTATGAAGAATGAGAAGTATGGTTACTCAACTGTCAAGGCATTTGACCATAGACTTGCTGCCTTGTCGGTTTTATTAGTTTTTGGTTTCCATACAAAAACGCCGGGCCGTTTTGTCTTGAGAGATAGCAGACTGCGCGCCACTTTTACCAGATCCGTTGAGACGTTTCATCAGAATTTGGGGGTGATATTAAAAACGCCGTGTCGTTTCACTTGGGAGATAGCAGACTATGCGCCATTAAGTTAGTCCCGTTGCGACGCTTTAATCTTTCGTTCTCGCTTTCATAAAATTTTCAAATTTGTTTTTCTTTGGAGAAATGCGAGAGATTCTCTGCATTTAGGGAGAGATAGAGAAAAATGAATTGTTCTTTTTTTTCCAAAATACTCTTGAGAAACCTTGTTTCATTCACCATGGACCAACTTCCAATCAAAACAACGAAACCGGTCATTTCTTGTACGAAAAAAAAAGAGAAAATATCTTTTGAGGGTCGATCTTGGCACATCCAATGGATAAAATCACTCAGAAAAAAATCACACACACCTCCACCAAAAACACTTACAAGTCTAGTTAGCTATGACCATTTTGACTAGAAAAAATTATTAGTACAATCCAACTTTAATTCATATTTATATGCATTATGTATTTATTGAGGGTTCGTTATTACCTAAATTCAACACTCAATATTCTCGTATATATAGTTTGTATCTAAGTGTTGTTTCTTTTGTGTCTGCGTTTTAGGTTATTCCGAGGAAATAGAGCATATGAATATGAAATGAATCTGATATTTGCAGTATGAAGGAAACCCTCTTAAAATACTCTCATGTGTTGTCTCTCTTTCGCTAGCTATCTATTTATACATTATTTTGTAGATAGTTTTGGATAATGTCTATTTTACTATTTATTTTGTTTTGCTGTTGATGTTATGTGTTGATGAAATGAGGGTATGAAAATGGAAAACTATCTATTTTGCTATTGATGTCATTGAATTCTTTCACATAATAACAATATCACTTAATACTATATAACAAATATTTTAATCAACTATTAATATTAACTAAATTTACTTAAAGCCTGACATGCATAACGCTATTATATTAATACTAGAAAATAAATTTGCGCGTACCGCGCGGATAAATAAATTTTATCAATGCAATTGATTAAAAAAAATTATGAAATGAAGAAAAATTAACTGATAAAAGAATAATAAAAACAACTTAAAACAAGATGTCATGATCATGAACTTAATCAAGCATATACAAAAATGATTTTAACAAAAAAAATAAAAAAATCACAAAATTATAGACCAAAAGAAGAAACGTACAAGAAAACACAAACTATGAAAAATGTAAAATTTTAAAGCTATTGAAATATAAAAAAATGAATTAAACATTTATAAATTTCACTAAAAAACAAAATTACATGGAGACAAGATTTAGCTAAGAAGATACAAGATAGATAAAAACAAAAGATTTTTTGTTTTACTCATTTCAATCGATGATTCTCATTTCCACTTGAAACAAAATATAGAGCAAACAAATTAGGTTTCTGGAAACTAAGATATGTATCATTAATTACAACAACACAATATTCATTTCCAACAAAGACGATTGAATTTAGACATATCAAGTGAAGTGCTAATAGAGTTGTTGATAAAATAGTAAAAAAAGCTAGGAAATTCTTTGATGTAGTTCTATCTTTTGTTAATGTATCTTAATGGTTATATGATAAAAAATCAACAATGTAAAAGAATTTACTCATCTATCATAAGAAATATTATGATTTAATGGGATTTTGAACTTGCATTAAAGTAGCGATGATTTTTAGCCCTAACTCACGAATCATCCATTTATATTTTCTAAGCAATTATATATTAAAGAACCGTAGTAAACCAAACAATTTTTTTTTTGTAAATTCCTAAAACTATTATGTGTATCCTCAAATCTATAATACAATTTGGTTATGTGTTTCTTCAAATCTATATTATATCTTTGTTATGGGTTCCATGAAAGCATGATTTTACAATGGTGATGACTTGAAGATTACATTAAGATTCTTCGAAAAAAATAACTTATTAAAATGATGGAAAAAAATGAAATCACATATCTATTAATAAAGATGAAGGAGCACAAGATAAATGTGCAAAAAAAAAAAAAAAGTTTCAGAAAACAATTACCAATGAAAGAACACAATTTATAATCAAACAAATTTTAACCATTAGATCAAATTTTCTTTTACTATAAAAAATGATGACATCAGCAAACACAAAAAGTGAATTTGCTATTATATATAACAATTATTTATTAAAGAACCGTACTAAACCAAACGAAATTTCTGTAAATTCCTAAAACTATTATGTGTATCTTCAAATCTATATTACAATTTGGTTATGTGTTCCTTCAAATCTATATTACATTTTGGTTATGAGTTTCATGAAAACATGATTTTACAATGGTGATGACTTGAAGATTACATTAAGATTCTTCGAAAAAAATAACTTATTAAAATGATGGAAAAAATGAAGTCACATATCTATTAATAAAGATTAAGAGGCATATGATAAATATGCAAAGAAAAGAAACAATGTTTTCGAAAATAATTACCAATAAAATAACACAACTTTTGGTTTAGTGAAAAAAAATATAATGAATTTTAGCTGTTGGATTTATAATCAAACACATTTTAACCATTATATAAGATTTTTTTTGCTATAAAAAAATGATGACATCAACAAACACAAAAAATGAGTTTGCTATTATATGTAGATTATCAAAATTTTACATTTCATCCGCTTTAAATGATCCACGTGTCAGGACGGTTTGCATAATGCTTTTATATTATTTTTCTTTTTTCCAAAAATAGCAAAAATAGAAAATCAAAATTTCGAGGTAATTCTTAATATTCTTTTTCTGAATTCCAAACTTGTACATTGTAATTGAAGGATGGAAAAGATTTCTCACTTTCATAAAATTTTCAAATTTGTTTTTCTTTGACAAATGCGAAAGATTCTCTGTACCTAGAGAGATAGAGAGAAAGGAATTCATTTTTTTTTCAATAGATGGAGAATTGTGAAGCGGATCAAGAGGAGGAGGTGGTGGTGCCGAAGATAACGTCAGCTCCGACGTCGGAGGTTGTGGAGAATTTGGAGGATGAAGTGGTTTCAAATTCGACATTGGAGAAAGTTGCTGCAGCCAAGAAGTATATTGAGGATCATTACAATAGACGCATGAGACACATCCAACAACGTAAAGAAAGGTAAATTTGTGGAATTTTGCACATTGTCTGTTTGTTGATTTCCTAAGAGGATAACAAAGTGGTGTTTCGCAGAATTTCACGAAATGTCTCTTTTTCGTTTAGCATCTGGTTTTTGAATGGTGTTGTTTTAGGAGCTGTAATGTTTTGTAAAATAATGAGTTATTGATACAGCGATGTGTATATACAACTGTTGGATTTTTATCTTTTGATTTGCAGGCGTTTGGTGCTAGAACAGAAGATAGCATCTTTAGATGTATCAGAGCAAGAACAACATGAGTTGCTGGAGGATTTGCAGAGGAAAGAGACAGAGTATACTAGATTAATGAGGAACAGGCTTTGCGTTGATGATTTTGATCTTCTGAATATTATTGGTAGAGGGGCTTTCGGTGAGGTTAGCCTTTTTGGGTTTATGTATCTACGATTTACCAACTTTGAACAATCGTAGTTGTAAATGTGGTATCTTTCTTAGGTAAGACTATGCCGTGAGAAAAAGACAGGCAACATTTATGCGATGAAGAAGCTGAAGAAGTCTGAAATGCTTAGCAGGGGACAAGTGAGTCTTACAATGATCTCAATCTCTTTATTTTACAATTATCCATAAAAAGTTGGGATTTAAGCCTTCAGATACCCTTTGGTTGATCGTTCTTAATAGGTTGAACATGTTAGAGCTGAGAGGAACTTGCTAGCAGAAGTTGCTAGTGACTGTATTGTAAAGCTTTATTATTCGTTCCAAGATCCAGAATATTTGTACCTTATCATGGAGTATTTGTCTGGTGGTGATGTGATGACTTTGCTTATGAGGGAAGAGACTTTGACTGAGACCGTGGCTCGGTTTTACATTGCACAAAGTGTTTTGGCTATTGAGTCGATACATAAACATAACTATGTTCACAGGTTGGTCTAACATTTTTCCGGGTGTCATTAAGATGAATGCAGCGTTTAAATTGGATACATCTATTGAAGGTAGATCTTTTGCAGGGATATAAAACCAGACAATCTTCTGTTGGACAAGAATGGTCATATGAAGCTGTCAGATTTTGGTCTTTGTAAGCCTCTCGACTGTAGGAATATTTCGGCCATGTACGTAAATGAACCTTTGAATGATGAGAATACAAATGAATCAATCGATGGTGATGAGAACTGCCCGATAGGACGTCGTGGAAGGCGTTGGAAGAGCCCATTGGAACAGCTCCAGCATTGGCAGATAAACAGAAGAAAACTGGTATAGAACAAAACTCTGTTTTATGCCTTTTCTTTTCTTTGGATTTATGTCCTCTGGATTTTGCGTGCTGAAACAGGCATATTCTACTGTTGGTACACCCGATTATATTGCACCTGAAGTGTTGCTGAAGAAGGGATATGGTGTAGAGTGTGACTGGTGGGTCAATGAAAATATCTTTAGATTATTCTCCATATAACTCTGCCTACATGATCAGCTTGTTATCTTTACTTGCTGCTTCATAATTAAAGGAGCATACACTAGTTGATCGACACATATCTATATCATTTCATCTTCTTATACGCATTCATGTGACTGCAGGTGGTCTTTAGGAGCCATTATGTATGAGATGCTTGTTGGTTATCCCCCATTTTACTCCGATGACCCTGTAACAACATGTAGAAAGGTCTCTTTGCTATTAAATAACAGTAGTTTTCACTTTGCTCTCATCTATTATAGAATGGAGAAACTGTTCAACATTTCCAACTTGTTCTGCGTTGCTCTGTTACTGTCAGAATCTTGACAGCTTTTTCTTTTTCACCGACATAAATTGACATTGTGTGCATTATCTATCCCAATGTTTTGCTTGATGGATTTTAGATTGTGAGCTGGAGAACTCATTTGGTATTCCCCGAGGACGCAAGGTTGACACCTGAGGCAAGAGATCTCATTTGTAGGTTGCTTTGTGATTCTGAACATAGGCTTGGTTCTCATGGAGCCGGAGCCGAGCAAATCAAAGTATGTAAATACAATAACAAACACTATTTGTTCTTCTCCTGTCTTTCTCTTTGCCTATTACATTCTGTTTTTTGACAAAAACAAGACACATGCATCTAGGCTCATCCTTGGTTCAAAGACGTGGAATGGGAAAAACTCTATGAGATGGATGCAGCTTTTAAGCCAGTGGTCAATGGAGAACTTGATACCCAGAATTTTATGAAATTCGATGAGGTAACAATCCGCCATCTCAAGGATTAAAAAGTTTCTATCCTCTGTTTCAATGGCCACATCACTATCATCTTCTGATTCTTTACTTAGGTGGAGTGTCCAAAACCAACAAGAACAGGATCTGGACCGTCATGGAAGGTACACAATATCTTACTAACGTTTTGCTTGTTCCGACACTCTTTCTCTCTGCTTATCGATCTACGGGACCTTTGTATTTGCTCGTAGGTGAGCATAACTCCTCAAAATATCAATTTTGTGGGATATACATACAGAAACTTTGACGCTGTTCGTGGCTCTCGCCGTTCTTTAGGTACGCAACATCTGTTTTCTCTTCTTCTTTTGTTTATGGATTACGCCATTTCTCAATAGTTTCTTGGGAATATGAATGTAGATATCAAAGGAAACATTTCGCCACCGCGTTCATCAACTGACTCTACTCGAAGTAAAGCCTTTGTTATTAGCATCTAGATGTTTTCCTTTCCTCCATATGTGCTTTAATCTCATTTCAATTCTCAGGTGACTCTGCAATTGATTACACAAAACTCTCTACTGATGATGCTTGACAACGATGATTCACAATCCAAGGTCATTGTCTTCTTATACAAAGCAAAATCCTCTACAACTTTTTTCTTTTTTCTTGATCCATGAAACTTGTTTTTCTCAATCAATGTACAGCCATAATTGCTTTGCAGCTGCTATTTTTGGCCTCTTTTTTTTTTGTTATTTTTTTCTCCGGCGATTTATGTGTGTATCTGCCCAGAATCGGCGTCATGTATTTTCTTGTACGGCCTTTTTCCTTGTGGCAGTTTCCAGCCGTTATTTTCGCGCCATTTGTTTACTAATCAAACCTGTTTTTAGTTAAACCTGATGAAATAACTATATAACAAAAACATGAATGGTTAATTTTTGTTTTTGAAAAATATACGATTAAATTGACCAAAACAAACATTAAAATTATTGATTTCTGAAAGCAATTTGACTAAATTGTTTTTGAAAACTCTATGAATGCATTGGTCATCAACGTGATGGAATCTCACAACGTAAAATCACCGTATTAGCTCTCTAATCTTCTTCTTGGACATTATTTTTTCTGCGTTCGTTTGACGAATGAATATCGCACCAAATTTAAGATGCTATATAGTTATCACTTACAAATTTAGAAATAATCTTTATTAGAGCATAAATATTGAAATATAAGATATTATAGAAAAAATATTTCAATGGGAGCTTAATCAAAGCTTTATTAGAGATTTCACTAATTTTAACTGCTCCCCTCTTAAACAAAATGCATCTGCCACCACTGATAGCTATTAAAGTATAAACACTAGAATTAATTTGAAGGGTAAAAAGGAAGAAGTGGGACTTTTTTTTTGTATCAAAGGAATGAGACTTTTTTTTTTGTTATAAGGCAAAAAATTACTGTTTAGTAAACTTTTTGTTATTATTTTACTATGATAGAAATCTATTGTAAATGCTATGTAATCGATGAAACACACAGACTACAATTAATATCGGTTTACTATTTAACTACTAACTTTTAACCATATAAACACGAAACTAATCCGAAATTAAACCAATTATAACCCGATTAGAAGAAATTAACCACCCAATTAGAATATCCCCACCCGATCCAATACTTAAAAATCTCCAGATACAAAAACTCCAATTCTCATTGAGATTGCTTCACGTACGTGATGACATTGTAGTGTAGCTCAATGAATCTCTCAAATTCACACACTCTTTTATCTTTACAACTACACAGCTCAAAGTTATTTGCATAAAACTTTCTCAGAAGAAGTGTTGGCCGAGTTCTTCCTCCTCCGAGTTTTGTTCCTCCGTCTTGGTCATTCGATATTGATGTTGTAGTGGAAATTTCCTTCACCCGAGGTTAGAGGCAGAATTTCTGTATATTGGGACTATCTTAGATCTTTTGTTTGCCTGATGGAGTCGTATTGTTCTTATCTATCTTGAATTGGTCGATTGCCCAGTTTTGTACTGTTGTAATGATCCCCTTTTCGATAATTGATTATTCATCAATGGAGGTCTGTGTTTCTAGGGTTCTTGGTTTTCTCAGTTTGGGGATTTTTCGGTAAACTGGGTAATTTTTACGGGTCGGGTTTAGGTCTTTTTAATTCGGTTTGCTGTTGGATTTACATTCGTAAACCGAATAAAACATAGGACGAAATTTGTTTCGGGATCCGAATGTCCAAGTTTGATGGTGCGCTAGATAGGCCTCTATACAGATCTAACTTTGCCGCACAGATGGAAAGATCTAGTAGCTTTCGCGACTCCATGGAACATCATCCTATCCCATCTCATCCAAACATGTTGTTGAGGACCACTTCACCAATAGCACAAACCGATGTGACAAACTTCTTTCAGTGTTTGCGGTTTGATCCTAAGGTCGTTGCCGCAGATCATAAGTCTATTCGTCACGGTGACTTTAAGCGGCAGGTCAATATTGCTCTTGGAATACAAGGAGATGAGTCTCCTTGTGGGAAGTTCATACCAGAAGAGATCAAAAGACTAAAGGCTCGTCTGCGCGAAAACAATGTCAAGGCCAGGTACTTTTCAACTTCCACAAGTTAGTGTTACTTGTGTTTAAAGTACCCTTTTTTGCTCATTTACTCTTTTTGGTCACAGGGAGCGCGTCAAGATTTTCAACGAAGCGTCTTCTGTATTTAACAAGTTTTTCCCAAGTGTGCCTACAAAAAAGAGGTCTCGACCAGAAGGGTTTTCTGGTGATCGCTTCATATCAGGACCAGGCCTAGGTAAAATGGGAATTCAAGGTCAGACCCTGGTTGGTGGTTTTGAGCTTGACCAGCAAAAGTTGGATGAACGAGTTAAAAATGGTGTTCCAAATAAGCGAACACGTACTTCCATGGTAATTCCTCTTTTTTTTTTCAACAGAACTTCCTTTAGAGTATTACACGTATGGAGTTGTGTGAGTTGATATCTTGGTTCGTGCTTTGATCAAATAAGCTCTGTATGCTAATGCACTTTTCTGTTCGCATTACTAGAAAGGTGGATCTTTTGGTCCCAATTGTAGTTTTGGATTTGATATAGAAGCTTCATCATTTATAGCAATTTTTGACCAAAAGTGATAATTTTTTAATTCATTTCGAACTGCATGCATATTTTTATATTAATGAATGTTATATAATAGAATTTATCTTCTTATATTTAATAACTTGTCAACTATTTTTTGCTTTTACCATAATACTGCATTGCCATAATACTGTTTTGACCTGAATGTATTTGAAACTATGAAATTAACTGTTTATAAAGAGTAATTGCGTCGTTATTGCTTCAGAAACCTTAGTCTCTGTACTTTGTGGTTCAGATGGATGTTCGAAGCAATTCTATTGTTCGACAGTCAGGTGATGTAGACAGAGATAAAGAAATAATGCGGTTGGCAAATCATAATGCAGTTCAGGGTGAAGATCGAACTTCAATTGGTATTGATGGCTGGGAAAAGTCAAAGATGAAGAAGAAACGCTCTTGTATTAAAACGGACTGTCAGCCTAACCCGGTTTCAAATAAAGTGGTTGATTGTTACCGAGACTTGAAGCAGGGCACACAACAGAAGTCAATGGGTGACTGCCGGTCGAGATTGAATGGTGACTCGAACATGTTAAGGTATGACCTGTTGTATGTACACGATAGCTTTTTGGTGCAGTCAACATACAATGTCCAATGCTGATATTTACTATCCTTTTTTATTGATTGTCGCCATGTTCTTGGAGGTATGCTTTCGAAATTACTTTGCTCAGATGTTCGTAGCTAGCAAACTTTCTTTTGAAGGTCTCATATTTGCACTACTTTCCATTTACATTTACCATTCGCCGTTTGGAGTTTATTAGGAAAAAAAATGTGAATTGTCACGAAATTCAATTAATTGCTTTTCGCTCTCTTTGTTTACTTGATTTTATTTGACCTTATAGAAGTATGTGTGATTGATGAGTCTATACGCTCTAAAAAACTTCTGTAAGTGAGGTGTGTATTTCCGCCAATAATATCCACAATTTTTTTACTGGTGATTTGTTGACTGAGGAAGTGACCTTGACTCAGACGATTTCTTAAATCCATTGAAGTGGGGTAGATTATGGTTTCAAGGGTTCATAATATGCTGGATCCATTCACTTGATCTAATTGATCACTCTGTTGTGTTTTGCTACTTCTTTATTTTCTCACCTCCTGTCAATCAATTGGATTCTGTTTACTTTAACGGTTATTCTATAGGTTAAAATCTCCTGTTTGAATTTTTTTTGTAGGCAAGTGGCTGGTAATGGAGCTACTGGGTATGGAAGATCTGATAACCTCTCTCAGCAGACGAGCTTGGCCGGGCAGTCCCCACTGTCAAGGGTCGATTCTGATCATAATTATTTGTACAATGAAAAGAGAGAACGCTCCATTGGCTTAGATAAGGAAAGGGTGAATCTCAGGGCTGTCAACAAGTAGGTGTTATAATCGTGATCACACATTTTGAATTTTTCTACCTATCATCCATTAATCACATGCACCTTGGCCATAAGATTTCAGTTTACCATATCATCTTCCCGATGTTTAGCCACTGCTGTTTCTAGTCATTGTTCTATATACTTATTACTCTGTTGGATTCTTTCAAGGTCAACTATTCATGATGAATTCAATTCTTCAAGTCTGATTTCAAACACGAAAACAAATGCTTCAGTTCGCGGGCCTAGATCAGGATCAGGGCTACCTCCGAAACTGTCACCAGGACTCCATAACAGTCCATCTCCGAGTGACTGGGATATCTCTGGCTGTACAAGTAAGCCTCCAACATTTTCAGGAGTTACACATCGCAAGCGTATGACATCAGATCGGTCTTCATCACCACCTGTCACTCAATGGGCCAGTCAAAGACCACAAAAGATATCCCGTATAGCAAGAAGGACGAATTTACCCATTGTTTCTAGTAAGGACGACGTTCCCTACTCTGATGATATATCAGATGCTGGTTGTAATGAAAGTGCGTTTGGATTTCATAAACGCTCGCCAGCTGCTTCTCCTCAATTGAAACTAAAAGGGGAAAGCAGTTTCTCCACAGCAGCTTTATCAGAAAGTGAAGAATCTGGCCCACCTGAGATCAAGTCTAAAGACAGGGGGAAACAGTCTGATGAGGTTGATGGCAAAGTTGCACAGAATATTCCTAAAGTGTCCATCCCTGCTTTACAATCAAGAAAAAGTAACAAGGCTGCTTCTGGTGAAGAGATTGGGGATGGTGTGAGAAGGCAAGGAAGAACGGGTCGTGGCTTTTCTTCTACAAGGTCTTTCAACCCACTGGGAGTAGAGAAACTTAAAAATGTTGGAACAGCAAAACAGCTTCGCAGTGCAAGACCTATTTTTGACAAGAGTGAAAGGTAGAGTTCATTCATATTTTCCACGTACGCTCTAATTTTCTTTCTTGTGTGATTATGTTTTTTGGACTCCATGGTGTTTTTCTCATTGATTTCTTCATGAGTTCTTTGCAGTAAGGTGGGTCGTCCACCCACTAGGAAACTATCTGATCGCAAGGCTTACAAACGTCAGAGAGCTACGGCAACAAGTGCTTCAACACTAGATTTTCATGGTAAAACCAGCTCAGTTTAATAAGATCTCTTTTGGCTGGAATTATTTTTGTTTTATTCCTTTATTTATGGATTGGTTATATTTCTTAGTTGGTTCAGATGATGGACATGAGGAGGTACTAGCGGCTGTCAACTCAGCTGTAACTTTTGGTAAAATAGTTTTTCCTCGTTCACTTTTATGTTGTATACCTACGCAACTTTTGATTCTGGATTAATTGTCTTGTAATCGATGCAGCTCAAAATTTACCCAGCTCTTTCTGGAAGCAAATGGAGCGCTACTTTTGCTTTATATCTGACGATCATATGAATTTCATGAAACACCAGGTGATACCTTTTACTTCATTTTCAGATCTCATTGTTAAGGATTTTACGGATATATCTTTATTGGGTAATAACTATTCAAAGCCGACCTCATGAAGTAATAGTCTAGTTGGTCTTTCTTTGGCTCAAGTCTAGTTGGTTAGGAATGTGCTACAAGGATAATTCGGGTTTGGGTTTATATTTGGATAAGAGTAGTAGTTATTTCACTATGCATTGGCATTGCTCCCTAGGTATATATCTGCACCCCACTAATATAAAGGTAAATGGAAACGAGACAATCTAAAAGAAGTAGAATAATGGTGTCAAGTGTGTTACATTTGTTATCATACGTGATTTGATATACAACATATTACCGGCTTTACAACATCAACACATTTTATATAGTCAATATTCAATAATGTACTGCTTTTTCCCCCTCTTTCAGGGAGAGGTCTCCTCCATGGGTCCTTCACCCGTGCTAACATCCTCCGACTTTGATAGCCGTGATTTATTTCCTGAGGAACTTGCAACTAGCAGGGTGGATTCCAAGGCTTCTCCACTTTACCAGAGATTGCTATCAGCTTTGATTTCTGAGGACTCGATGAGTGTAAATGAAGATTTACAAGCTGATGGATTTGGGGCCATGCATGATCCTGACGATGACTCAGAATTCAGTGTTCTGAATAATATGGTGGAGTTCAATGGGTTTAGGAACAATGAAAGGCTGGATCTTGATGAATCAGAAGATGATGGGTCTGCAATTCTGTTCAAGGGTGTTAATGAGTCAGCCCACCACTGCAATGGCAAATTTTCAGATCATTCACCCATTGACTGCTTAGACTTTCAGTATGATAAATTGGGGATAGATGAAAAGATTTATCTGGAAGCTCAGTCTATTGGATTATCCTTAGAACCAATGGTATACAGTCTAGTATCTTAGTTATTTAGAAACTTGTTACTGCTTTGTACTTTTGGTTCTATTGCTGATTGCAACTTGATATGCTGTCCTTGTGTTTTCTTACAGCCTAGTATCTCAAACGTGGAGGATGAAGGAATTGTTGACGAAATTAAAAAGTTGGAGGAGGCCATCTGCAAGGAGGTCTCTTTCTCATCAATACTATATTGATTTATTATGGTTTTCTTGTCTCCCTTGCAATTTATTAAGTACTTTAGGAGGATTATGACGTTTCTTAAGCAATCCTTGTAAAAGGACAAAAGCAATATTTTGGTGTCCCATGTTTATTTTCTCCAGAGAAAATAACCGCCTGATGGTCTCTATGTTATTTTTTCAGGGTTCCAAGAGAAAAGAGATGGTGAATAGGCTACTAAAGCCTGCCATAGAGATGAAAGAAATTCAGGAGAAGTATGAATTTTCCCTTGCTCCGCTTTTTGTGCATGCCTTTGTGGATCGGGATTATGATCTGACGGTTTTGATCTTTGTTTTTTTCCTTTACATAGGGAAATTGATCAGCTTGGTTATGATAAACTCATCGAAATGGCATATGAAAAAAGCAAGGTAACTAATTGTCCCAAATCGGCTCCTATTCAACGTTTTTATTTTTGCTTCCCACTTATCTGCTTAACTCTTAAGGTTCTTTGTTGATAACTCTGTCTCGTTTCTTTTACAGGCGAGTCGGCGTCATCACACTGCTGGTGGAAAGAATTCCAATAACAAGATATCAAAACAGGCTGCATTGGCTTTTGTTAAAAGGACGCTTGAACGATGCCATCAATTCGAAGAGACGGGCGAAAGCTGCTTCAGTGAGCCTGATATTAAGGATATGTTCATTGCCAGGTTAGCAACTGCCGGAGATACTCTCACGGACATGGAGTGTAATCCGTCAACTTCAAGTACGATCTATTGCCTAAATAAATAACGAAATCTCTTCTTCTTTTTTTTAATTGTGGTCAAAAACGAAATATCTTATAGATCCATATTCGCTCTGCTAATTTGTATCCCTCTTTCTTTTCATTGACAGCACCCACTGGCTCACAGCCAAGCTCTTCGTTGGCACACATTGGGCAGAACTTGGAGAACTATGCCAATTCTTCTGATGTTGTTCCATCTGAGAATGCTTTACTAGAACAAACGACTGGGAAAGAAGATACAGCATGGTCCAATAAGGTCAAGAAGAGAGAGTTGCTGCTTGATGATGTTGGTATTGGGACACAACTCTCAAGTAGTACAAAGGGAAAGAGAAGTGAGAGGGACAGAGATGGGAAAGGGCAGGCTTCATCCAGAAGCGGAACCAATAAGATCGGCCGGCCTTCCCTGTCCAATGCTAAGGGTGAAAGAAAACCGAAAGCAAAACCGAAGCAGAAAACAACTCAGACATCTTCATCTGTTAGGATCCCAGAGCAAGCACCATTACCGAAATCGAGTGAAGCAAACAGCGAGTATAATAGCTTAGAGGCACTGGAAAAGACAGAGCCAATTCTCGACTTATCTCAGCTACAAATACCAGATGGCTTAGGAGGTCCAGATGATTTTGATACGCAACCAGGTGACATTAGTTCATGGCTTAACATGGATGACGAAGAAGATTTCGATATCCTGGAGCTTGGAATACCAATGGATGATCTCTCAGGGCTGAACATAAAGTTATGAGGTTACCTCCCCCTCTCAGTCGATCTAATAGCTAGTCTTGTTGGTTATACTAGTTAACAACAAAAAAAGGCTTAAGGTAAAAGAAAAGTTTTGCTTCCTTGAACGAATAACCAGTTACCCGGGAGAATAGGTTATTCAGATGTTAGCTCCAGAAAATTAGGTCATATAGATTCTTTTCTTCATCATCTTCTTCTCCTTAGGCTTCTTTTTTTGTCTACTTATAACTCCGATTTCTCGAGTGAAAGTCTTTACTTTCTTGATGGATGCTGGAATTGGATCCAGCGGGTAAGGGGTAGATTTGTCGTTAAACTTCCGGCAGTAAAAAGCTTAAGTGGCAGAAAGAAAGAAAGAAGAAAAAGGAGTGATGATGATGTTGTAGTGATATATATACAGATAAATGGATGGTCTTCTTCTTTGATCTTTGGGTTTTTTTGTAGCTTTCTTAACCTCTAAACCATTGTCTCTCTGTACATAAATTTAATGTTCCTTAATAAAATTCAGTTTCTCTCACCATTAACAGGTGAGTGTATCCTCTTTAGTCTTAACTCTTCACCATCATAATTTGTAATGTAAAGTTAGGATGACTTCAAGTTTTGAGATGAAAAAAAAGAGTTAGCTTTTATCGTTCTGACGTATTAATATAGTACGCACAGTACTCTGTGGTTTAACTTTCGAAAATTGGATTTTGGAGCCTACCACTTTTGTCAAGAAAATACGATAGTTCATTGAGAATCCAAATTTGGTACAGACAGTAATGGTAAAGAATCATATGGCAAAAATGTGACGGGCAAAATCCGATTTTTAGTCGGGACATGTTACAGTTGGCTGTATCAAGAATTAGATTCAATCTTTAGCCACAAGTTTCACGTACTTCCCATCAACCGTGAATCTGGAGCTCGAGTTCACCTGCAAGAAAGAAAAACATAAAAAAATTAAGACGTTACAGTGAATATCTTTCTAAAGGGAGAAGAGATTGTTGTATCTTAAGTAGGTATAGAATGAGATTGCCTGACCTTTAGCTCTATCTCCGCATTGACGTCGGATTTGTCTCGAGTTATGCCTGAATCCACAAGAGATTCCATAACGAGCTTCTTCAGTTTCTTCATCTTCAAAGTTTTATCTTCGTCCTGTATCAATACGAATTCATAGATTTGTTATACATTATGTAGTCACATTGCATTGGTAGTATTGGATATTGCAAGTTGTAAGAAAGAGGTTATATCGAAACTGAAAGCCAGTGAGTTGATAAATACAGTACGTACAGATTTCAGAGCCGATGTGATCAGCTTCTTCCAATTGATTTTCTTCTCATGATCCTGCTTCTTCACTTTCTTTAGTTCACCTTCTTTGGCTTCTTCGGCTTGGACTACCTCTCCGTTGTTCCCCGTTTCACCTAAAGCCTCTAGCTTTCTCTTTTTCTCAACATGCGAGTCTCCATTCACAACACCTGAGGAGATAGGTAAATCTACTTTCTTCTGTTCGGAATCACCATTAGAAGCATTCTCGGTTGTGTCCACCGTGGATTGTTCTGCTTGTTGTTTAGCATGGAAACCTTTTGCTTTTGCTCGGTGTTTCTTCCCATCGGCATGGGCCAGCAAAGTTTGCTGACTAGTAGCCTTTGTGTTACATAAGCTGCAACCAAATAGATAATAAGCACTCAAAGCATGTCCTTATAAAATCTCCCACCACAAGATAACTCTCACAAACAACAATACATTCTAAAGAAAAACTCTACATTAGCTCTTATCAATCCAAAAAAATATAGAATAGATGAGCCGGCTTTATTATACTCCTAATTCCTAAACAATGTAGACGAACCTCAATACATTAAACTGCATTCGTGACTAAAAGCGAGAAACTGAAGTAATGTCGAAAGATGTGAGTACCTACAAAACCATGGATATCGATTTGATAAGCCGACATTTATATCAAAGTCTGGCTGTTGCTTTGAGTTGTCTTTTGGCTTTGCAGGTGTGCCATTAGATGGCTTTGACTGACCTTTTGGACCATATTTCTCCTAAATACAGATAAACAAGACACAGAAACAATGCTTCAATCTTCTTATTCCAAGACATAACCAAAACCTAAAATCTAAGCAAATGCGTTCCATAAAAACCCTTATAACCATAACAGATGAACAAAACAGCTTGAGAAGATTGATAGATATGGTTTAGTTACTTACAGCCTCAGTAATGCACTGGTTATGTCCTTGTACACTATCTTTCCCAAACATTTCTCCACAGTCGATGCAAGATAACTATTGATTGGAAAGAAAAGCGAAGAGATTTAAAACAAGAATCATCACAGAGTTTCAATTTTAATAAGATGAAACAAACAAAAAAGACTTAGAAGTTTAAAATCAAGACCTTTGTGGCACTGCACATCCTGAAGTGATTCGGCAGCTTTGGCTTCTTGAGATTCTCGCCACAGTCCTCGCATTGAAACCAAACCATCGTCTTTCTCTTACGATTATCGAAGAGTGAAATTTGGGTAACAATTTTCCAGGAGAAATCAAATTCGGATCGGAGATGGGTTTAAGACCTGTACAAACTAGGGTTTAATAAAACATTGTTGAATGAAGAAGGACTGTTTATCGGGGAAGTATCAAACAACGCGCTGTTTTGGAACACTAAAAACGACATGGTTTCTTAGTTTCTAACGATGCGACGTCCTGATTTTCTTCAGAGTTTCAGACAGATTGAATTTCGGTCTAAACACAAACCGAACCAAACCAAACCCGAAAAATTCGGTTCTGGTTCGGTATATATTATCGCAATTCGCACAAGGAACCAAAACAATTTTGAAGCTTTTAAGGCAAGAAAAAATGTGGCCACAGTAACTAACAAAAGAGACTCCGAAAAAGTTTCAAGAACACATCCCTCAATATGAGTCGTCTCATCTGGATAAACAAAATTCCAGAAATTCCCAGAAATATCAGATTAATCATTAGCCTAATCTAAACTGGAGAGTCTAATCAAAACAAAAAAAACATAATTAATATCAGAGAACAAGGCATTAACAATTGATCTTAGCTACCTCAGATACCAAGTACGTTCAACATCACCAAAATATTGCCCTGCCATGCCCACATGATTCGATGGGATCATTGATCCCTGGTTCATCAAACCCGAGCCAAACATACAATAGTTTGGTAGACCAGCAATCATTTGATTAGCCCCATACATCGGGTCAAAGGGCATGTTCTGTCCGTAAAAGGGCATGTTCTGTCCAAACATCTCCATAGTCGGTTGCTGGTGCCTCTGCTCTAGTACATGTCCGTGAGCCAGTTCATGTCCGGGCAAGGCCATATCACTCTGATTAGCTATCTGAGTTAGATTACCCTTCACCGGTTCAACCATGTCATGCACCTTTCCAGCCCCACACGGCTTAGCTGATGCTAGATTACATACCACGGTGCGGTTGTACATCCTCTTCTCCGGATTTTTCAGTGCCTCTCTTGCGCCCTTCCGCGTTTTAAACACCACGAACCCGTACCCTTTCGATCTTCCCGTGTCCTTGTCCATGACCACCGAGCATTCCTCTATCTCCCCGTAGGACTCAAAAGCTGCCTTGAGGTACTCGTGCGTTGTGTCCCATCCAAATCCACGCACAAATATATTGCGTTGAGAGATGTCACGATCCGCAGACTCAAGGATGGCAGATATCAATCGAGAACGCTTCTCGGCGGTCTTGTATACGAGGTCAACAAGCTCTTCCTTTGAGTAAGATACCAATAGCAGCTTCATGTCTTCCTTGTCGTACTCAAAATCGGAGTCCGACTCAGTCTGCTTCTTCTCATGGTCCTGCTTCTTGGCTTTCTTTGATTTTCTCTCTTTCTCACCACCTCCTTCCGATTTCTCGGCCTGTACTACCTCCCCATTCCATGTTTCATCGAAAGTCTCTAGCTTTCTCTTTTTGTCAGCCTGTGAATACCCATTTCCAACACCTGAGGAGACACGCAAATCCACTTTCTTATGTTCTGAATCACCATTAGAAGCATTTTCAATTGTATCCTTCTTATCCGTCATGCATTGTTCTGATTGTTGTAGCTGATTAGCATTGAACCATGCAACATTTTCTCGGTGTTTCTTGCCATTGGCATGGGAAAGCAAACTCTGCTGGCTGGTAGCCTTCGTGTTACACAAGCTGGAATATATTCAAAGCAAGTCCTCTTAAAATCTTACCACGAGAGAACTGTTAAGAACACTCACATAATCCTCTATATGTATCATAGTACAGAATCAAAGAGAAGTCCATGAAACCATACCAAAGAACCAGTAACTTAGGGCTTTGCGCCCTGCCTAATCGCCAACTTATAACGATATCCTAATCGCAGCTAATTTACTCAGGTGGAATGTATAGTTGGTGAACACTCTTACTAAGAACACACACAAACAAGGCATTTGCAAATGCAATACATTTTAAACAAAGTTTCCATAAGCCTTTTACCACTCCAAAGATAGATAGATAAGGTTTCTTCTAGAACGACATTATTATACTCCTAAACAATGTAGACCATCCTCAATTATTTCATAATTATTTATATGGCAGTGGAAAGGTGAAAGATGTGAAGAATCTAATTACCTACAAAACCATGGATGACGAGTGGATAGCCCGACATTTACATCGACTTTGATCAGTTGTTTTGAGTTGTCCTTCTTATCCATCGTGAAATTTTCTGATTGTCGTTGCTGTTGTTTAGCATCAAACATTCCGACACGTGCTCGGTGTTTATTCCCAAAGGCATGGGATAGCAAATTCTGCTGGCTGGTAGCCTTTATGTTACACAAGCTGGAACCAAATAGATAACATTCAATGCATGTCCTCATAAACTCTGACCACAAGAGAACACACACAAACAACAATACATTTTGAACAAAGTCTCAGTTAGTTTTATTGTACTCCTAAACAATGTAGACCAACCACGACTGTTTTAAAACATTTAACTTGTTAAAGAAAATGGAAGTAAAGGTGAAAGATGTGAATACCTACAAAACCATGGATATTGGTTTGATAGCCCGACAGTTATATCGAAGTCGGGCAGTTGGTTCGAGTTGTACTACTGTTGGTTGTTCAAATTGTTTTCGTTGCTTAGCATCAAACCCTTTTGCTTTTTCTCGGTGTTTCTTTCCACGGACATGGGAAAAAAAATCCCGCTCGCAAGTACTCTTTGAGTTACATAAGCTGCAACCAAATAGATATTATTCAAAACATGTCCTCATAAAACCTCACCACAAGAGAATGATAGGATTACCGGTTTGAGTGAGAAAACCAATTCTAATTACAATGATTGAACCATCAAGAATTGGTTAAGGAAGAGAAGAATATCACGTTTATTCCTCAACCTTTCCTTGATTCTAGGAACCTTATTCCCATGTTTCCTTGTTACTAGGATCGTGAATGATCTTGTTATTTTCCTTCTTGTATTTAAAGACTTGAGTATCTAATGAAGAGAATAGACTTGAAATTTCATGAAAACAGAGTTTTATCTCTATGTGTTACACATCTCTTAGCTTTGAAGAGGAACCACCTATCAGAGAACACACACAAACAACACTACATTTTGAACAAAGTCTCCATTAGTTTGATCAAAATCCAAAGAAAGATGGATAATGTTTCTTATAGATCTGACTTTCTTGCACTCCTAAATAAAGTAGACCAATCTCGAGTATTCTATAACATTTAAGTTGATTACAGAGAATTATAAAGGAAGGCTAGAGATGTGATGTGAGTACCTACAAAACCATGATGGGCTGTGAGTACCTGCAAAACCATTGTTATCGAAATCGATCTGTTCTTTTAAGTTTCCCTTTGGGTTTGCAGGTGTGCCATTAGATGGCCCCTTTGGACCATATTTCTCCTAAATACAGAAGAAAAAAAAAAAACATTCAAGAAACCAATTAATTCTTCAATCTCTTCAACAAACATACATAACCAAACCTCAAGAAACTTAAGCCAAAATTTCCATAGAATGCAGAATCATATCAGCAAACAATAAGGGATTAAGCATCACATAGAACCAAAACAGGATTAGAGGAATGATAAAAAAATTGGCAAATACTTACAGCCTCGGTCATGCATTGAGTATGCCACTGAACACTATCTTGCCCAAACATGTTTCCACAGTCAATACAAGATAACTGATAACACCACAAAACGAAAGATTAAGAGAAGAATCATCAAAAGGGTTTCAATTTTACGAGAAACAGAAGAGACCTTTGTGGCACTACACATACTGAAGTGCCTTTGGAGCTTTGGCTTCTTCAGATTCTCTCCACAGTCTTCGCATTGAAACCAAACCATTGTTCCAGCAGAATCAAGTTCTTGTAACTTCAATTGCGATGTAGGGAGATGATTGAAATCGAAACCCTTCTTCTAACTACGTGTTGTTTTAGAATACTGAAAACGACGTGGTTTCTTATTTTTCTAACCACAAATTGTGGTTTAGTTTGCAACTTTGATTTGTTGACATTTTAGTCCCTACTTGTTAATTATTTGTATTGTAGTCCTTATTATAATTCTAATATATCACGAAATTGGAGTCGAAGGTCGGGTGAAATCAATCCGAGACACAGCACGAAGATGATGATGATGCTGAAATCAGTTTTCTCGAAGGTCTCATCCGAATCCGCATGCAAGTATGCTCGCCCAAGTGAAAGTAACAGAATAAAAACCTTTGCTTTCTCTGAATTTACGTATGATGCAACATACAATGAGTGATTAAGATTCATGACCTGAAAAATTAGACCTTTGAATCAGAGTTAAGGGTCTTATACCATGATCTTGAAGAATCTTCTTACCAATGTCCTTGTACTTTCAGTTTCCATTTTCACGTTTGTAATTCACACTCTCCCAACGACGACGGGATGTATCTTGGTCTTTTTGGTGGATCCGTCTTGTATGTTATGATTAGTATGTGTGCTATAGAAATTATTCTTCCTTTTTTAATTCAATACACTTATGATCATTTGGATATGCATGATATTGTGAAATATAACATACACAGTCTAAGACGTGAAAACCGGAGAGGAGAGCAAATACCTCCATGACATTTGCATGGAAAAGCATGAGAGGGTTAAGAAGAAGAGAGACGTGGTGAGGTTAATTTGATTTGTGCTTAAAATAGAAAACCGGTTATAATATATGTAACATGATTCCTCCTTTCTCTCATGTTTTTTTTTTTTGTTTTAGGTATGGGAAAAAAGGTTTACGAAGATTACCAATGAGCCATCGGTCGATGAATAGAGATGTCAGGATTGCGTCTTAGATTTCTCTGTTTTGACTAACTAAATTGTAATAACAAACTCCCTATTTTGCTTTGATGATCAGCTGATTATTGTAGTTTTATGTGTTGACTCTCTTAAAGTTATGGTTTGTAATAACAAATACCCGATTGTTGATCCATTGTCCAAGTTTTATCTAGCTAATTTAGTTGTAATGCTAGTGTGGTTTATTCTGGCTATCTCAATTGTATATAAACCTCAATGTAACTACATTCTTTTCTTTTTTTTTTATAAAGAATGTAACTACATTCTTGGTTAACGATAAATAGAAAAGCATTTCACTAAGCTCGATTTTGTTACACTAATAAGTTCCGGTTCGGATTTGCGTAACTCAAGACAAAATCATCATATTTCCGTGTCGTGTTTCAATTCCTTAGAACGAAGTGGACCTTGAGCTGGCATTGGGTGAAATACCCATATTATAACCCGGGTCGGGTTCAGTATATCGAGTAACTGCTAATTGCTAAATTTGTATAGTCATGATATGAGATATATTGTTTTATTGTTCTTATCCTACTTCTTCTACTTACTAAAATTGTAGAGATGAAATACATCTAAACGTCTAGTTGTTTTTTCCCGAATTATCGGATTTCAATATGAAATAAAAATTCGAAATTAGTTTTCAAAGAATAACAGTAAATAATTTAACACCCTTTTTATTCTTGTGTTACAACGATGATTTATGTCGTCTGCTTATTCGGGTAGAGGGATTTTAGACCCACTTAGCGCCTACTGAAATAGTTTCCTATTTATCTCCTATTTATTTACACTGTTATAAAAATTATATTTTTCGTTCCATCATGGACACACAAGGTTAATTATTGCTTTTCTTCTTAATCAAAGGTTTGATTGTTCCTGGATAGAATGTTTTCTTAGTGTTTGGTTTTCTGTTATCTGAAATGTATTTTGGTTGGCACGACTAAAACCGAAAGGCGAAAACTATTGGGATACACATTGTTGTATGGGCTATATTAGTTTACTTGGCCCTTAAGTTAGGTGCCCTAGGTTTCTCTCATGTATAAATATCGTTGTAAACACATCCTCATGAATAACACAAACTTCTTAAACCCTAGTTTTTCTTGGTTTGACATAGTAGCTGAGCCTAACACCTAACACTCTGATGAGAGCATGTATATTAGTATATATTTATTAGAATTGTTTACGTTGTTTATTTTTCTTCTCCTCTAAATTAGGAGCATTTTCCCACTCTTCTAACTTTTTAAATTGTAGTTTCCATGTTGTTTACTCTATTTAAAGACTCTAATATCGATTAATGAAAAAATAATAATAATATTGTTTGAAGAAACTTGTGTTTTTGTGTTAGTTCTTATGAGCAATTCTCTTTGGCTTTGAGGAGTGACCAAAATTAACATTTATTGTTAACACACTCTAGTTGCTCTTATCTACAAGGGGGTCACAGAGAGGGAGCTTGATCCCCATTCCTCATATTGTGAGTCTCGTGCTATCTTGTGGTGAATCTCGCACTCGTGGGTCTCGTGGTTTTGCCTTTGTTACAATGGATATATAGCTATGATCTGGCATGCATTAATATCAACGTATGTTTATCGCTTATGAACATGTTTAAGTTCATGGCTAATATATATGATCTCTATCTCCTAATAGTTTTTGCAGTCTTGTGGACAAATTAAAAGCGTGTACATCATAATCGCAACTAAAATCCCACTTATGGTATCTAAGTTTTGCAAACTAAAAGATGTGAACGCGAATTGAGAGAAAAGAAAAGTTTGCAATTTTTAAAAAGATACAGATTTTGAATTTGTTTCTCTCTATACTCATCAGCTAAACTAAGCAATACATTAGCGATGAATTAAATAACCTCCATTAATTGCTTAAACTTAAAGTACTAAATGTCGAAGCGAGACTTGTCTTATAATAAGCGTAGTGATAGCATGTATAAAATAATATACTAGTCTACTCGTATCAACATATATATGATACATAAACATATATATGATACATAAACATATATTGATACATAAACATATATATGATACATAAAAAACTTTAAATATCATATACACACACGTGCATTTGTTTTTTTTGGGATAAAAGCACGTGCATATTTGTTTGTGTGTATATATGTCATATTTTAACATATTAATTCCTACTGAACTGAATGCCTTTATAAAAAAACACACACACATTCCTTCGGAATATTTTGTCAAATCTCATTTTCTACATTCGGCCAGATAATTAGCATGATAAAGATCTTATTATTATCATTATTAAATCTTACTTTCACGACAATTAGTGGCCGCAAGCACTACGACTCGGACCAGAAACTAACTTACGACCCGACAAAAAATCTTCCTTGGACACTCTCTTCTCGTGCTTTCCCAATCCATCTCTTGAAACTACCCTGATCACATCACAACCACGATACGGTACCATAGCCATTGAACACGCCAAGTA
>OVAY01001367.1:0-30586 GCA_900406395.1 Kernera saxatilis | reverse complement strand
CGAAAACCCGAATTACCCGAACCGAACCCGAACGGGTACCCGAACGCCCAGGCCTAGATTGGAGACCATCCAAATGGACCAGAAGGTTCCAAGGCGTCAGTACTTCATGCCCAAGCTATCCAGATACAAAGAACCTCACCATTTCCCCATTGGGTCCAAATTTGAATATTTAAGGCCATATCAATCAAGCCTTTGATTGATTTATTNTTTATAATTTATGCTGATTTCTTTGTCAATTATGTTAAATTATTCTCTCTTTAATGTATTGTATCAGCCATATACGAGCCTATATAAGCTCACCTCATTGTTCATTGTAAATTACAATTGATCATCTCAAAGTAATAGAAATCGTTTTCTTTCACAAAGTTTGAGTTTCTTTATGTTTGTTTTCTTCTCTAGTTCTTAGTGAGTGATTCACTTTGTGCTATTGAATTCTGCGGATTAAGTTTGTTGAGTGATTCAACATCTTGATTTGTCCATTGATTGAGCGAGTCAATCCCTATCCTTCACTTCCACACCAACGTTTCATCCACTTGGATCCTTAGAGATAGCCGTACGGCCAGCTAAGATTCACCACCCTTCCACCCTTGTAGAACAAGCTCGATTTGTTCCTACATCATCTGGTATCAGAGCTTCAAAAGCTCCTACCATCCTATCATTTTTGTTTTTGTTTTTTCGTTTCATTTTTCTTTTCTTACCGAAAAAAAAAATCCAAAAAAAAAATATTTTCTGTTTTTGTTCTTTGATTTCTAAAACTTAAAAAAACCCACAAAAAAATAGATTTTTTTATTTAAATTTTTTTGTTTAGTTTGTTTTACTTTTTAAATGAAAATTTTTTTAAAAAGAAGATTTGTTTTCCATTTGTTTCAGATTTTTTAAGTATTTCTATTTGAAAAAGAAACAAAAAACAAAAACAAGTTTTATTTCTGTTTTCTTATATAAATAAATAAAGAAAGACTACAAATTTTCTTTTTGTTTTGTTTGACTTTATTTCGTTTTAATAAAATAAAATTAATAAAATAAAAAAAAAAAAGGAAACAAGACATGAGCCAAGAAGAAATCATGAGTATGTTCCAAGCCATTCAAAATCAACTCATCGTTATGGAAAAAGAGTTGGATCGTCTAGAGAAAAAAAGGGGCATCCTAAGGGATGAAAAAATTATGGAGTCTCCAACAAAACCAGCAGCTCCCAACATATGTATCACAAAAGAAGCTGATCAGGATTTGAGGACAAATCAATGTTTTCACGCCCGACCCGAACCCGCGGTCGAACCGGTAAAACCGTTGACCCGCTAAACAATCCGGTTCGGGTCTAATACTAAAATTGATTGTTTAAAAATCCGATAAAATACAGGAAAAACCGCTATTAACCTGTGACCCGATGACCCGGTAACTGCCGGTTAGAGATAATCTTCTAATATATCTAAAAATTTTGATTTTAGAAAACTTTTATTTCATATAGAAGGCTTGATTTGACCTTTTAAAACTAAAATATAGATTTTTCACGTTTTATACTTTGAGTTTTTGACTCGTCTTCTCCAAATCATATCTCAAACAAGTAGTTTTGGTGAGTTTTTGACATCGTGCTCCTCTCCCCGTTATTTTTAAATTTTGTTTTTGTTTTTGTTTGTCGTGATTTTGATAATTTATAGTTACTTTTTGTAGTTTTAGTATATTGTATGTTTTGCTTTGTATAAAGTGATTATTTATATCATTGTCATAAAATTTGTACTTAACTTGGTGGTACAGTGAGTTGTATTCGTTAAATTGTTGTTAATTTATTGACCCGTGGTTCACCCGCGGTCGATCCAGTAACCCAGTGACTCAAAAAATAATCGGGTTCGATGTCCGGGTCGGTTTTAAAAATATTGGAACAAATCCTTTTGAAGAGGGAGAGTATGATGTGGTCATCATACCGAGCATTGACCAAGAAGCAAACCACATAGGCTCAAGATGGCCTAAGAAGACCAGGCCCATGTGTCCAGGCCAAATGGAGCCCAAGATCAACTGTTCTATCTCAACGACCACTTAGAATACATTCCCAGCTCAGATAGAGCACACCTCGAAGTTGAATCGCACCAATCCGAGTTCAAACGAAGGAGTTATTCAGCTTACAAATCGGATGATCCCCAACATACCCGATTTGGACCAACGTGCAATCCTTGGTTTAGGAGCTTGCAGAATTATTTATGGCGACCAGGAGAGCTTCTTAATCATCTAGAGTGTATCCACGAAGTCCTACCATGCTCCAGTATCCAGAGGATTAGGCAAATCCCCTTGTGCTCTCACTTTCCATATCCGGAGCCAAATCGAGTAATTAATGAGGAACGAATATATCCTCTTGATTTATTCGACCAAGCTGGATTGGAGACCATCCAAATGGTCCAGAAGGTTCCAAGGCGTCAGTACTTCATGCTCAAGCTATCCAGATACAAAGAACCTCACCATTTCCCCATCGGGTCCAAATTTGGATATTTAAGGNCTCATTTGGTCCAAATTTGAGCATTAAAGACCATATCAATCAAGCCTTTGATTGATTTATAATTTATGCTGATTTCTTTGTCAATTATGTTAAATTATTCTCTCTTTAATGTATTGTATCAGCCATGTACGAGCCTATATAAACTCACCTCATTGTTCATTGTAAATTACAATTGATCATCTCAAAGTAATAGAAATCGTTTTCTTTCACAAAGTTTGAGTTTCTTTGTGTTTGTTTTGTTCTCTAGTTCTTAGTGAGTGATTCACTTTGTGCTATTGAATTCTGCGGATTAAGTTTGTTGAGTGATTCAACATCTTGATTTGTCCATTGATTGAGCGAGTCAATCCCAATCCTTCACTTCCACACCAACGTTTCATCCACTTGGATCCTTAGAGAAAGCCGTACGGGCAGCTAAGATTCACCACCCTTCCACCCTTGTAGAACAAGCTCGATTTGTTCCTACATCATTTGGTGAACCTTAAGCTTGTCATTCACTCTTTGTCTGTGAGAATAGTTGATAAAGGTGTTTGATTGACTATTGAGACTTGAGTTTAATGATTGTTTCCCTCCTGATTGCAGAATAGTTTAGATCTAGAGGTGAACAGATTGATTATTGTCATGGAAATGGATTAATCTATGATTGGATCTCTTGTCATTGAATGGTTCTTAATAGAGAGCTTTGCATATTAGCTGGTAGCTAAATCTCCCTAACCAAGTGTCTAAGTCATGTCCATGTCTTTTAATATCAAAAATCTTAGTGTTTAAGTCTTGCTTTGTTTGCTACCTTAGTTCATTGTCTTTTCATCATTTAGATTGCCATTAGTTTAACCTTGTTTGAACACGAATCCGAACTCAAACCATTTGGCTTAGCTTAGGTTTGTTTTAAACTCCTTGTGGATCGACCCCATTGGTACAACGCACTCTTGCGTAGGCCTACTCTTGCGCTTGGAACATTTGGTATTTAAAACTTAATTCGCATCACCGTTTGGCTCTTAAACTATCTACATTCGTTGCAATATTACAACACCCATTTTTACCTTTTAACACTCCACATCATCTTCTCTCTCTTCAACATCATAATTCAACACTCACTTAATTTTTATTCTCTACAATGGTTTTGTTTAATAAAATTACAACACCTTACACTACTATTTCTATTTCATATTTTTTTTATTTTCTTTATGTTTTTGTTTTTAAGATTACAGATTATTAATAACAATCAATTATCCATTAAAACTAAAATAAAATAAGTACGAGTGAAATAGTTTTATAAATTTTTGTTTATGTTCTTATTCTATATATATTGTTTTTAAAATGTAAGTAATAAAGACAAGAAATAGAGATAGTCATTATTAAAACGCATACAGTGACAAAATATCTTAAAATACAATACAATAAACTAATAAGCACACAACACAACTAATGAAACACACATAACTAAATTAGTACAATAGACTCAAAAAACATAAAAATCTTATTAACCACGGAACATTCCGAATTGTGCCCATATGTGTTTAACTATATCTGCTTGCAATTCGTGATATACAATTGAATCACGCAACTCGGATCTAGCACGCACATGATTTGCAAATGCAAGTAACACCTCGGTCGAGAATGGTTGTTGTGTACTAGACCCACTTGCCCCAGATTGATCATAATCGGTCCAATGTTGAGCATATGTCTCCCGTTCATCCTCAACAATCATATTATCCAATATGATACATGATTTCATGATGATAGCCAAATCGGCTATGTCTCGTAGGTGAGCTGGTTCGCGAATAATTTTAAATCGAGCCTGCAACATTCCAAATGCACGTTTGATGTCCTTACAACATCCCTCATGACGTTGTGCAAATAACTTGCCTGGTTCACTTTGAGAAAGCCTAATCGATTTGATGAAAGTAGGATAAGGATAGATACCATCAGCTAGATAGTATGCCATATTATACGGACGTTGGTTCACGAAGAAGTTCACTTTTGGCGTATTTTCCTGTTCAACGTCAGCGAACACTGGTGAACGATCTATAATGTTTATATCGTTCAATGTGCATGAACATCCAAAAAAGGCATGCCAGATCCATAGATCATGAGATGCAACTGCTTCAAGAATAAAGTGGTGATTTACTTATCTCCCCGAGTAAATTGACCTTCCCCCACGCTGTAGGACAATTTTTCCATTCCCAGTGCATACTATCAATGCTCCCAATCATCCCCGGAAACCCTCGCATCTCACTAACATGCAGAATTCTCTGCAGTTCCTCTTGAGTTGGGGCTTTGAAATACACTTGCTAATACAGTTGTATGATTCCTTTACACAATCTTCGCAAACACTCCAAAGATGTAGTTTTTCCAATTTTGATGTATTCATCCACCGCGTCGGTCGCCACACCATATGATAACATTCACATGGCCGTGGTACATTTTGCTAATGGAGATATACCTTCTTTCTTTGATGCGTCAAATCGTTGGGTGAAGTAGTTGTCACTTCTTGATAGGTCTGCAACGATCCAAAGGAAAACATGTTTTCGTATCCGGAATCGCCGACGAAACATTGCATCGTCATATGTAGGTTGATTGGCAAAGTAGTGATCAATCAATCTTTGATTTGCCACTGCATGATCTTTGTTGAAGTATTTTCTCTTGATAAGAGGTGGATAGATTTTCTCTATTTTGTTTCGACGCTCTCTAAACGTGTTGACGATATACCTATCTTCAATTTCAGACAGCCTTTAGTAAGGTGAGATTTATGGTATTGGTACATCAATGGAAGAATGAGTTCCCATTTATAAGAAAATGGAACGAAAGGATTGAATGGTTGGAGGCTTGGATTCAAATTGAGTGATTGAAATCAAAAGTCACGAATAAGGATAGGATTCTCTTATTAAAAGATGAAACTCACATATTACATTGACAAAAAAGTCACGGACATTTGACAATATTATTAAAGCATAAGGTGACAATCTAACATTATTAACGCATAAAGTGACAAACAAATATTATTAAAGGAGAAAGCGACAAACAAACAAGCAGATAGCCACTTGACAACAATTAATTTCCAAATAGATCATGGCTCGACTTCTGCAACATCTCTTTGCTCTTGTCGTCGAGATGCTCATTTTCAGTTAGCTTGATAAACATCTTCATCTTCTTAGCCTTTGTCTTTTCCTTAATCAATTGGTTTGTCTCCTTTTGCATCATGGCTATTTTGTCCAATCGATCCAACTCTTGTGTCTTGAATTGTTTGAATTCATTCTACTCTTCGTTGACCACTTCCAAGAATGCGCTCTTACTTTTTTTTAGCCTTTTTCTTAGCAACATCCCTCTCCATTGGACGAGCACTAGATCCTACAGAGTTGGAGTCACTAGCATCACTCTCGTGGGCTCTCTTAGATCCACTGCTTCCAGAGCCAGTATTTCCTCCTACCTGACTACCATAATGTGGTTGATCACGAATAGCGAGTCATTCTTTTATATATTTGAAATTTTTATTACCAGCACTTGAATATAGTTCATGCGCTTTCGCCAATACATCATCATCCGACCACCCGCTTTGTTGCATACGTTTAGCGTTATCGTAAGCTCCAACTCATTTGTTCAAACTTTTGTTCACGTAGTTGTAGTGATTTATGCACGAATCTCTATCACGCGGAGGATCAAATGAGCAATGCTCATTACAGTACTCATCAATTTTACCCAATATGATTCACCTTTTTGGTTTTTGCCAACAACGTTGTATGTTCCATATTTAATTCACCCACCAAATTTTGCTCAGCGGTCCATTTGGGACTTTTCCAACGAGCAGGAATTGAATCATCTGCATCTGGAATAGCTTCATGAACACCACTCATACCACCAAGAGCCATTTGTATAGAAAATTCAGAGAATTTTGTAGCTCCAACATTCAGATCAGTTTTATTATCCGTAGGAGTAGAAGAATAAGGGGGTGCTTAAGATGAATATGGCATCATCGATCCAAAAATATGGACGATAGTTTGAAAAAATTTGGTGGATAACCATAGTTTGGTATATTTTGGGGTTGGTTAGAAGATTAATTTTGAAATTGATAATTGTTCGTATTTGGGTAGTTGAAAGGGTAAGTAGAAGAATTTTAGTAATTCAAAGGGTTATTGTTTAGATCCATTTCACTAAAACGATGTTTAAAGCGGAAAACAAGAGTTTATTGGATGCTAATTAAATAAGTAGAGTAAAAAAGATGAGTTTTTTTTCTGTGTCCAAAATGAATGAAATAAGTATTTATTTATAGAGTATGACAATGATGAATTTTGATATAAGATTATATATTATTATATTATTATGAAATAATTGAGATAGAAAAAATGTCAAGAATCTGAGCATCCAATCAATTAGCTCCACATGTCCTAATCTATATCTTTGTCCCAAGAAAAAAATCTTAGCGACCATTTTTTTTATTTTAGCCCAATCAAAACTTGCCATGTCATGTACGAGGAGCCCATATTTTTTTTTTCACGGTGTTGAATTTTATCAACACTTTAACTTGCCAAATCATTTTTATTTTTCTTCAACAATGTAGAAAATCTGTAACAAAGATTTATTCATGCTCAAAAAGATAGATAAACAAAATAGAAAATGCAATAGCTCATGGAGAGCTTTATTAGATGAGGAAAGTAAAGAAAAAGAAAAACTTTAGGTTGAGATCATAAAAATTTGATGGAGGAGAGTTGTCTCTTTTGAGCAACTCTCAAGGTTACAACTCTTCATCACATAGTTCTTTTATACTAATCACCTGCTAGAAAACCCTAAAACATATGGGCTAAGAGATCACATTTCGCTTGTATAGGGCTTGTGTTAAATAATCCCCCGCAAACTTGGTGTCGGGTGAAGTAAGAAGCCAAGTTTGACATTTCATCGAACACATTGTGTGCACTTCAGCAAAAGTTTGTATTTGCCATGGAACCGACATAAACTTGCAGCCAGAATAGATCCTTACTAATTCTAAAGCCAGCCTATTTCTGTAACTTTCAAGAATTCCTTAACAGCAACCATTCCATATCATCCATAACTCCTAGCATCAAATCGAATACTCAAAAATATTAAGAAACCCAAAGGTACCTTTAATTTGAGCCAGATTAACGCCAACTCTTCTTCAAATCAAATAGATCGAGAACTCCTCCAAAATAGTTTGAGATATTTGGGTGGACGCTTTTGAATATTCTATCCAGATTAACGCCATCCTCTTCTTCAAATCAAGAAGATCGAGAACTTTGAAATAGTCTGAAATATTTGTGTCGGCGATTTTGAATCTTCAGCATTCACATAAGCTGAATATTGGTTTGGAAGATACGGGAGGCGTTGATAGATTGATCGGAAACGCATCTTCGTGTTGATTGATGTTTTGAGAACAGACACGCTTCTAGTAGGCTCAAAAATCAACAAAGTTAGCAGAAGCTAGAAGATGGTGATACTAACATCCGATGAACCGTTTAGCTCTGATGCCATGTAGAATAATCCATAACAAGGATTTAGTCATGCTCAAATGAGATTAACAAGATAGATAAACAAAATGGAAAATGCAATAGCTCATGAAAAACTTTAGGTTGTCACCAAGATAAAAAAAAAAATTTAGATTGAAATCATGAAAGTTTGATGGAGGAGAGTTGTCTCTTTTGAGCAACTCTCAATGTTACAACTCTTCATCACATAACAATCCTTTTATACTAATCACTTGCTAGAAAACCCTAAACATATGGGTTATGAGATCACATTAGGCTTGTATTGACCTTGTGTTTAAAACTCCTCCACTAACTTGGCGTCGGGTGAAGCACGAAGCCAAGTTTGACATTTCATCGAACACATTGTGTGCACTTTAGCAAAAGTTTGTATTTACCATGGAAACGACAGAAACTTGCAGCCACAATAGATCTTTACACTATTCCAGTATCTTTCAATAGCTCCTTAATAGCAATCATTCCATGTAAACCATAACTCCTAGCATCAAATAGAATAATCAAAAAGATTAAGAAACCCAAAAAAGAACCTTTAATCTGAGCAAGCTTAACGCCATCTCTTCTTCAAATCAGACAGATTGAGAACTCGTCTGAAACAGTTTGAGATATTTGGGTCCACGCTTCTGAATCTTCTGTCTAGATTAACGCCATCCTCTTCTTCAAATCAAACTGAAACATTTGAGTCGGCGTTTTTGAATCTTCAGCATTCACATAAGCTGAATATTGGTTTGAGAGATGCGGGAGGCGTTGATAGATTGAGCGCAAGCGCAGCTTCGTGGTTATTGATGTTTCCAGAACAAACCCACGCTTGTAGTAGGTTCGAAAATCAACAAAGTCAGCAGAAGCTAGAAGATGGTTATACTAACAACCCATGAACCGTTTGGCTCTTATACCATATAGGAGAATATGTAAGAAGGATTTATTCATGCTTAAATGAGCTTAACAAGATAGATAAACAAAATGGAAAATGCAATAGCTCATGAAAAAATTTATTATCTGAGGAAAGTAAAAAAAAAAAAAAAAGCTTTTTGTTGTCACCAAGACAAAATCATTTTTAGATTGATATAAGAAAGTTTTGATGGAGGAGAGTTGTCTCTTTTGAGCAACTCTCAAGGTTACAATTCATCACATAACAATCTTTTTATACCACTTCCTACCCTAAACATATGGGATATGAGATCACATTGGGCTCGTATTGGGCTTGTGTTTAATAAGATTGTCACCAAGAATAAAATGATTTTTAGATTTGATAATTCATAAAGGCATACTTTTTTAAAACCCTAAACACATGGGCTTCATTGGGCTTGTTGCATATAATAGACTTGCATTTAAAGATGCCAAGATTGAAACCGCATATGAAGATTACAGCATGTATAGTATAAGCAAAATCACCCTACGCTAAGTTTGGATGCATAAGTGCAGCGGCTTAAGAAAGGGAAGAGAGCTCGAAGTAAGTTCGTTTGAAGTAGTAAACAACCTCACTTCACCATAAAATCAATCATTAGTGTGAGATCTATTCAAGTCTATCTTTGTAGCCTATTTATCTTACGAAGAGTCTGAGTTTTCTTTACCTTGTTAATCTCCTCTATGTTGTCTCATAATGAAGGTAAGTCTTCTTCCACATCTAATGACACACTACTCACTCTCAGCAATTTATTCAACAACCACAACACTATGCTAACTTGCTGCTTCCCATCCATCAACTACTTTCTAACCAATCTGTTATTTTTTTCTCTTTGGCATTTTACCAAACACCTTATGTGCACTTAGTTAAACCATGTATATGCCATGAACTTGCAGCCCTTAACCACATCTTAATCAACTCCGAGACCAACTTTATGAATTCCATACCTATGGATCTAAACAAGCATTGTCCTTCTCAAGCCATGACAACATAGCATTACTCCATGTTCTATCTTAGAAGAAAGAAGAAAAATATTACATTGGATATAGGGATATGCAAGCTTGATTTTTCGTCCATGATTGATGTGATCTGCATCTTTTTTTTTCAAATGGTCATTGCAACTTCTCAAATAACTTTGGACGATGATACTCAAGAGACGAGTTAGCAGATTTTGTGTATTCAACTCAACCTGGGAAAAATCCATTGCATAATTGGATTTGAGAAACTTGGCAGAAGATTCCTTTTTTTTTTCTTCAACAGTGAGATATGGTCTTCTTTTTCCTCAGCGGAGCTTTCTCGATGGTTCATTTATTCTTTTGTGACGAGAGAAGATCCTTGCTTCAGGATGAGATGGATCACAGAAACGTGCGCACATCCTCAACCAAACCGTTTGGTTGATGGTTACTGTAAATCGTCTGAGCTCCATTATGCATGCCAATTGTTTAACGAAATCTTTGACCTATAATAAATCGCCTAAGCTCTGATACCATAATAGCAAATCAAAGTGAGAAAATTCCATACTCATTATTATTAAGAACTTACGAAGCTAGATAAAAGGACAAATAATGAAATAGCTGATTGAGCTTTACTTAGAGCAAGAATAAAATAAAATGAAAGAGACTTTAGATTGTCACCAAGAACAAAATGATTTTTAGATTTGATATTTCATAACGGGAAGAAAGAGAGTTGTTTTAAGACAACTCTCAAGGTTATAATAAAAGTTCTCATAAGAAGAGTATTTATACTACTATTCTACTTGCTTAAAACCCTAAACACATGGGCTTTATTAGGCTTGCATTTAAGGATGGTCTAATAGGCAGAATGATCAAGATTCGGAAGATATCATATGAGCTGGTACTCAGTAAGAGTATAACTCGCCATTTTGCAAGTCGTGTAAGTCTCATTGCATATACCCTATCATCTTGAAGTTGCTTTGTAACCTCATATACATATCAAAAGCACATTAATTTCGTAAAGAGTGTAATAAAGTATGTGAAATCAAGATAGATCATTAAAACCAAAAACTCTCTGAAGCCAAGATATTCGTCCTAGTTTCTTTTCTTCCTTGGACAAGTTCATTTTGAGAGTTGATTTCCTTAATGTATTATCTTATCTAAAAATTTTGCATTCTTGATTTGATATGATCTTGTTGATGCTAAGGTTTTCAGCCTTTCATTTTTTATAAAACATTTCCTTGAAAATGAAGTACACGACACTATCAGTTTTATTATCTATTAGAAATTTTCAAGACCGAAAACAAAAAAAAATTGTGATTGACAGCTTTTTTTGAATCCCAAGATTTAAAACATTTAATCTTACACCGACGAGATCATAGGAGAAAACTAAAAACCATATTTTCTAAGGGTAGCTATATAATTTATGAGATAAAATGTTCACCGATCTTATAAATCTAAATTTTGATATTTAAGCATACGTTCGTTCTATTGAACAATACATAAATTGATCTCATCTTCCAACTTCAACATCTCATAAACTTGCTATCCGATATCATAATCAAGCAAAACGAAGAAGATAAACCAAAAAAAAAAATCAAAAGAACCAAAGAACCAAAGAAAAAATCACAAAAACTAGAAAAATATCTTCTTTACCTTATGTTAGCAAGTTTCTTCACCGGCTAATATTGAAAAAATAGTGTTGGTTGTGACCAAGGAGGTTCTGCTATGGAGACAAACGCAAAGATCATATTTTATGAGATTTAGAGACTCAAAGCGTTAATAAAGCCATTAAATTGGTTATTTAGTTAGCTAGACAAAGATTAGGTTTGGATGTCGAACTCCATGTCAAAAACATACCAAGAGCTTCCATACGCATCACAACGAGTAATATGTTTCATTACACATAAGAAGAAGTTTCAGAATTTTTGACAAATTCAAAAACATAATAAGCAAATTTCATCATCCACAAGATCACCAAGACGCTAATCTTGTGTGTTAAAGGTTTCGCTTCTCTCTTTAAAATTTGGAGGCTGCTCATACCCATTTCCACCAGTACACGACCCAATTCCATATCCATCTTTTGGCCAAACTGCATTTCTATAACTATAAGTTCGTTTATTCTCAAACAACCAGCGAGTGTGATCTAAATCCGCAGGCTGGTTCTATGCCTTGAAAGATTTCACAACCGAAAATCTCTTGTCAAGCTTCGAATTATCCAACTAAGGAAGCAGCTTCCTCTCATCTTCAAATAACTTATATTCATCCTTGCGGAAAGTACCGCATCTGAAGTACGTTAGGACATCGCTGAGAAACACACCTATGGCGGGAAACTTGAGCCACTATGAAGTAAAGTGCGTGGTGTCTTGGGGTTAGCAAAAAGAAGAAGGTCAACTGCCTGCAAAGCATCAGCTATGTCAAATGTAGCAGTTTGGACCCTTAATCAATGTTGCTTCATGCCTGATTCTCCTCCTTAAATCACGAAAAAAGAGCTATGCCACTTCCTTGCTAAAGCGATTCTCATTTCTTACACCTAATCGATGGCTCCTATTTGACTTCGACTGGTCTCAAGGATGCTTCTTCCGCTGCATCCATTTTCTGTCCTAAGAAGACCAGTTTCAAAAAGGGACTGAAAACGCCATCTTTTCCCTCAACCAAATCAAAGCATTTGGGTTCATCTTCTACCTCTCGCAAGGGCAAGCGTTCTGCTGCTTTCTTTTCCAAAGCGCAATTAACTGTCTTTGGTCCTTCTCCTCGTCAATCTAGAAGAATCTATGGCCCAGATCCGCGCCTGCGCGATGCAGATGCTTCTAAATCGGTCAGTCATGTGCTCATTCTTTCTCTTGCTCATGTCACTCAAGTTGGTGGTCATCTGTCATATCTAGAGCCGACTGCCTCGGAGACTGCTAAACTCTCCCATGTAGAGATGGATATTGATGAGGACTCAAAACTAGAAGAAAACGATTCCTCTCCTCTAGCCTTCATCTTTCGATATGAGAAGACATTGCAATTCATGCTTGCTCAGAAGTGCTTTTGGAAACCTCTCAACTGGGAATTCGCTACCGCTAAAGCTGCCTCGAGGTAAAACTCCATTATCTCTCGCAGTTTCAATAATATGTGAGTGCTCCCTCTAAATAGTCCTAAAACACTTAGGCCCGAGCAAGTTGTTGAAATAGCTGGTGTGCTTCCTACAGTAACTAAGATTGATTCCTATGTCGAAGAAGTAGTTCGAGAATTTTATGCTAACCAACATGATCTTCAGCATCGTGATAGTAGGTGCAACGCTAAGTTTGTTAGAGTTGCAATGTATGAGTTCACTCCAAGCATCATTAATGCCATGTTCCAGCTCCCAAATCCACTGTACCGTTTGAATGAGTTTATTTTTCATGTGCCAGATGAAATTGTTGAAGTTGTTAAACTCCTCTCGGGTGGTAATGTCACTTGTTGGAAAGAGCTTACCTCCAAACATCTTGGTCCTATAATGTTTGTGCTCTACATGATGTGCTGCCACAAAGGAATGTCCACGATGAATAAGACAGCTCTTAAGAAGGATCGGGAAATGTTGTTGAACATGATTTCCAAAAAACATGCATTCAACTTTAGGAAGCTTGTGTATGATGAAATCATAGCTTGTGCAACTGCACACTCCCTGACTTGTTCTGTCCAATCTCATTGATCAGCTTCTCCGTTTTCAACGCGTGGTTCAACCTTATCCTGGTGATCGACTCTTCGAGGCGCCCAAGACATTTGCTCTCGATCCAAAGAATTCATCTCTTGCTGCTGCAATGTGGGTGTAATCAAGGATTCTCACTCTGATGATCTCAAGTAGTTGGCTCATCTCATCAAGAAAATATAGATCAAATCGGCAGGTATGTTCTTATTCCTTTCATGTCTCTGTGATTAGAATGTCTCTATTTTTTTATTTGAGTATGCACTCAAAAAGGAGGACTATACTCAAAGTGCTGAGAATGATGGGCTGAAAGTGACTAAGAGCCGGATCACGGATTGCAATACATAGAGGAAAATAAAGTGTGTATGTTTTTTTGTCTAACATATGACCCTATTTTCTATTTGTTCTAAGTTTCATGAAATTGACATTGTTGTCTAGATGCATTGTGCTTTTGAACTTAACATCGTGGATGTTCTCTTTAAAAATTTGATTGAATCTTAATCACCCTTCTGGTTTCAAATATTTTGGTACCGCGCTCTGTGTTGTTGGTTTGTGCATTGTGTTGTTAGTTTGTGCATGAAGTTTGAGGTGTCACACTCAGATAAAAAAGAGAAGATTGAAAGTACCTCATCTGAAGTACGCATGAAATCGATGAGTAACACAACTGTGGCGAGAAAATTGAGCCAGCCTAGAGTAAAGTTACGTGGTGTCTTGGGGTTAGCAAAACAAAGAAGGTCAACTGCCTGCAGAGGATCGGCTATATCAGATATAGCAGTTTGGACTCCTATCATCAAAAGAGGAAAAGAAGGATGACTATCGGATAATGGCTTAGGCCATTGGATAACGGCTTACCGCATTGGATATTGTCTTGATCCCACATTTGGGATAAGGAGTATAAAAAGGCAAGAGTAAACAAGAATTATGGTTAGCTCTTGCAAAAAGCATGAACTCAGGTTAAGCAAGTTTGTAAAAGTTTTTTTAAGTGATTCTTAACAAAGTTCATATTTGGTTACTCTGTGAAACCCACTAGTTTTAGTTATTTAAATTGTTATGTTCCTTATAAGGCTCTTTACATCCTTGACAGTGGCCTCTACTGTTAGTGATACAATCAAAATAACATTATTTACAGATTGTGAAACTACGCTTGGTGATCTGGCGTTATAGATTGTTATGGAGAATATTCATATTCGTATATTTGCATATAACGTATATTTTCCTTTATATATACATCTTTTTTCCTTTCTTCTTAAGTTGTATATTGGACATCAAGTCTAAATCCTAGTCCGTACATTTGTATATGTTCGACCTTATGGTCAAGAACAGTACAGATTCAATCTATCAATCTCTTTTGTTTCAAAGCTATATAAATTGAATATCATATAGACTCAGATTTAGTCTCAGCTGTTAGATGTTCTACCGCTGTTAAACAATATCTTCCCTGTCGTTGGTGGATCTCCAATTTTCGTTGTTAAAGAATCTATGATCACTGATTATCTTTGATAACTCAGTTTTGTTTAAGACAATCACTTAGTTAGGAGAGATGGAGCGGACGAAAAACGAGTTTATGGAGGCGATACTCTACATTAATGGCATTTATAGAGTGTTGCTTGAGTGTTTGCAAGATCCTGATCTTTGGAAGGCAAAAAAACTCTGTTGAAAGTAGTGGTTGTTGTAATGTTGGTACACGCAATGATACAAGAACAGGGCTGACGGCTTGTAAGATCTCAGAACCAAAGCTTGGTTATTCGACCAATGGGTGATTCAAGGGTTGAGCTACTCTAGCCAAGGAATCTAGTTATAAACTGACCTGAGTGACACAAGATGGGGCGAAGTGTACCACACAGGATGTGAAAGGCCTGTGATACAACACGAATCTCTGAACCGAGGAGGTACTGGTCTCGACTAGGTTTAGAGAAGACACAAGTTTTGCTCATAAAACTCAAGTTCAAAAAACTCAAGTTTAGAAAAAGGTTCTTACTTTATTTCATGGTGAATAAAAAGATACATATGGGGGGCTTTTATAGCCAATTACATCCGAAAAATAAAGAACAAAAATTACAAAAATTAAAAAAAAAATATTACATAGTCTTAAACTAAAAAGCTTAAATTTAGTCCTAATGAAGATCACACAAGACGACACAAATAAGTTAGTCAAATTTATTTGAAATAAAGTGAACTTACCTTACTTACCTTAGGCGAGATTGGCTGAATTTAATTGCGTGCTTCAGGCGTCTTGATCCAAGGTTGAGATAGTGAAGATGTGAACTTGGGCTGGACTTGGTAAAAGGGGCCAAAATTCTTGAGCCGTAGCGCTTGGCCTACTTGCTTGGTCTTGATGATCTTTATGTGCTTATGTCCAGCCTTGTCCTTCTAAGGTTCCTCTTGTCTTCTCTTGATCAGCTTGATGCATGGCTTGTTGTATACTCTGGTGTACTTGTGTTGGAGAGTTCTAGCTCTTTGTCTCGTTATAGCTCCTTTGAGAAGAGTAGGCACTTCCACATCTTGAAGTTGTGGCTCAGTTAAGTCTGGTTCAACTTGAATGTCCTCATCAGTCCCTCCCTCTTCAAATGGTTTTGACCTCAAAACTAGATTATCTGCATGATATGGAGCTAAGTCATATACGTTGAAAGTAGGTGAAATTTTTGTAGGCATTGTTGTTGATCTTCTCTAGGACTTTGAATGGTCCATCTCCTCTTGGCGCGAGCTTAGAACTCTGTTGGTTTGGAGATCTTTCTTGTTTCATATGCAACCACACCCACTCTCCTGGTTCAAACACAACTTATTTGGGTCCTTTGTTGGCATGTGTCATGTACTGATTGGTTCTCTTCTCCAGATTGTCTCTTGCTTTTTGGTGGAGTTTCTTGACAAATTCTGCCTTTTTTCTCCATCTAGACTCACGGTTTCAGCTGGTGGTAGTGGTGTGAATTCCATTGGGGTCTTTGGGTTGAATCCATAGACAATCTCGAATGGTGACATCTTGGTTGCCGAATGTTGAGCTCGGTTATAGGCGAATTCGATGAATGGGTTACACTCCAGTCAATTCATCAAGTTCTTTCCAATGGTGGCTCTAAGCAAGGTTGATAATGTTTTGTTAACCACCTCAGTTTGGCCATCGGTTTGAGAGTGACATGTGGTGGAGAACAAGAGCTTGGTACCAAGCTTCTTCCACAAGGTCCTCCAAAAGTGACCTAGAAACTTGGTGTCTCAATCAAACACTATGGTCCTTGGGATTTCATGTAACCAACTTACCTCTTAAAAGAACATGTCTGCGATTTGAGAAGCATCGTTCACCTTGGCATAAGGTGTGAAATGTGCCATTTTGGAGAATCTGTCCACCACAACAAAGATGGAGTCTTTGTGGTGTATCTTTGGTAACCCCATCACAAAATTCATTGATATGTCGAAACAAGGTGTTGTAGGAATCAGTAGAGGTAGATACAATCTGTGAGGATGCACTCTTGACTTAGCTTTCTTGCACACGACGCATCTAGCACAATGAGCTTCTACGGTTTTCTTGAGATGCGGCCAATAGAAGTGCTCCTTCACCACAGCTAAGGTCTTGTCTACACCTAAGTGCCCCATGAGTCCTCCCCCATGAGTTTCTCGGACAATCAAATCTCTAAGAGAGCATTGCGGTATGCAAAGTCTCTTTTCCCGGAACAAGAACCCTTCATAGATACATAACTTCTCGTGTGCTCCTTTGTGGTTCTCCTTAAAGCTTTCTCCCATGTTAAGATCATCTTGATATAGATCCTTGATGAACTCAAAGCCCATGACCTTGGCTTCCATTGTTGCTATCAGCGCATGTCCCCTCGATAGTGCATTAGCCACTATGTTTTCCTTGCCTTTTTTGTACTTGATGATGTAAGGGAAGGTTTCAATAAACTCCATCCACCTAGCGTGTCTCTTCTTAATATGTGTTTGCCAAGTCTCTAAGGCACGCACTAACGCATATAGCTCCTTGTCGTATGTGGGGTAGTTTTCACTGAAAAATGTCATTGGTTTCCCTCATTGAGTCAATACAGCTCCTATGCCAATCCCTGAGGCATCACATTCTTCTTCAAAAGTCTTGTTGAAGTCGGGTAGGACTAGAACATGTGCATTGGTGAATTTCTGCTTTAGTGTCTCAAAGGCTGTTCGTTGAGCTTCTTCCCAAGTAAAACCCATACTCTTCTTTACTACAGCTATGAGACTCGCGGCTATGCTGCTGAAATCTTTGACGAAGCGTCGATAGAAGCTTGCTAATCCATGGAAGCTTCTCACTTGACTGGTGTTTGTTGGGACATGCTATTCTTTGATGGCTTTAATCTTCTTCTCGTCAACCTGTAGGCCCTGCGAACTCACAATAAAACCTAGGAAAACCAACTTATCAGTGCTGAATGCACACTTCTTTAAGTTTGCATAAAGGGCTTCTTGTCGAAGTTTCTTTAATACAAGCTCAAGATGTGTCACATGATTAGATAACACTTACTGTAAATTAAGATATCATCAAAATAAACCACAACAAACTTACTGATGTATGCTCTAAGAACTTGGTTCACTAGACGTATAAACGTGCTAGGTGCATTTGTAAGTCCGAATGGCAATACCATCCATTCATAGAGTCCTTGCTTGGTTTTGAAGGCAGTTTTCCATTCGTCCCCTTCTTTCATCCTCACTTGGTGATACCCACTCTTAAGATCGATCTTTGAGAACAAGGTGGCTCCACGAAGCTCATCAAGCATATCAT
Organism: Kernera saxatilis; assembly: GCA_900406395.1. NCBI lineage: Eukaryota > Viridiplantae > Streptophyta > Magnoliopsida > Brassicales > Brassicaceae > Kernera > Kernera saxatilis. The sequence continues at coordinate 12,362 of OVAY01001367.1, read as the reverse complement.
CTAACCTCGGAATTGGGTGTCTATATTTGATGATGATGTTGTTGATAGCCCGACAGTCTACACACATTCACCATGACCCGTCCTTCTTAGGCACACGCAAAACAGGAACTACACATGGACTAAGGCTTTCCCTCACGTATCCTTTGTCCAATAACTCCTTCAATTGTTTCTCCAACTCCTTAGACTCTTTTGGACTCATTCGGTAAGCTGTCTTGTTGGGCAAAGCTGCTCCTGGTACGAAGTCTATCTTGTGTTCTATGACTCTTAGTGGTGGTAAACCTTCGGACATCTCTTCAGGGAACACGTCTTTAAACCTGTCAAGTAAAGTAATGACTTCTGGTGGTAGCTCTAACTCACCAAAATCTGCTCTTAAAAGCTCCTTAAAGATCATTAGTAGCATTGTGTGTTTGGTAGCTATACCTTTTCAAACATGGCTGGGCTGAATGAGGAAATTAGATTTAGAGCTATTCTCCTTCTCTTTAACCATTTGTAACTGAAGCTCATGCACTTGAGCTGGTGAGAGTGGTGCTAAACTGATCTTGCGCTTATTATGAATGAAAGTGTACATATTAGTTTCTCTAACAAATTGCCAAGGCCTACCTAGCAATAAATGTCCAGCTTGCATGGGAACAACATCACAAATTCCTTGATCTTGATATCTACCTATGTTAAAGGGAATAGATACTTGATCATTGATCTTAAGCTTAGCCTTATCATCGAGCCATCTCAGCCTATAGTGAGATCAGATTCAAGGAAGAAGCATAATCTGACGAGCCTTGTTTGGGCCATTGAAAGCATTCACAACCACATGTTAGATAATGTTGTCTTTGCTTTCGGTATCCCAGAGTTGATGGAGGCCATAAACAGACCCAAAGCATGGTCGTGTTTTGGGCATCAGATCATGGAATTGCAGCTATCTCTTCGAAAGTTTGATGCATGGAGAATAAAGTTTTAATGTGGGTGGAACAAATAGAGGAACATCTCTCATTGTTAAAAGTGAAATAAAGCAATATTTTGCTTTGTCTTATGTAGTCGTAGGGTATCCCTTATTCCTCCATAATCTTTTTGATAAGAAATCCCTTTTCTCTTTTATGTTTTATGTCTCTGTTAGGTTTAGTGCTTAGCCTATTTTTTGTGGTTGGTTATTGTTGCTGTTTTTGACCCTAACCGTGCATTCCTTTGGCAAATTGCAAGAAAGTTCAGTGTTGTGGTAAGGTGTTTCTTCTCTTTAATATATTATCCTTCATATGAAAAAAAAAAACTCTACTCCGTGAAATCTTTTTCAGGGGATTTGATTGAAAAAACAAGAGACGGTGTAAAAGCCACGATAGAATAAATTATGACAGCAAAACAAAAAATCGAAAACCAAATTTGATTTTCTTAAGAGACAAATAAAACAAAAAGAGCAATCGAATTTCCCTGGACATAAACATTGGCTTATATCATCAAACCAAACCTTGGAAATGTGGATTACATTTTTCTACAAATGTTGTTCCAAACAACACTCTACCACATATGGAAAAGAGAGAAAGGCTAGACGACATCAACATGACTAGACCTCGACCTTACTCGCCTAATTGACAATAGAATTCGCAATGTGATAGTTTCATTACGCTATGCTGCTCTGCACAAATATGAAGGTCTTCTATGAAGATGGCTTGAAGTATGTAGGATTTGATTAGCACCACACTTTGTTAGCTCAATTAGTTATGTGCTTCATTCTTTTCTATTTTATTTTTACTTTATCCCTCTTTTCTCTTTGTAAATGGTCGCTTAATTTTTTGATTAATAAATTTGAAATTAAAAAAAGAAACAAAATCTTCATATCCACAATGCGAAAGAAAATCGGCTATTTCATACCTCAAATAAAAAGCTATATTCAATTTATATCCAAAGTATACTACCGCGCTAATACGTACCCCAACTAAAGATTAAAAACAACGTCGTCGTTTACTACGTGGCATCCACATCAGCTCAAATTAACGATTTCTTAACACTCTTACGATATTGATTTCCCACGAAATCAAAAATTTAGATAGTAAATTTTTATCTTTAATTAGAGTACTTATTAGTACGATGGTATACGTATAATATAAATCAGACATAAATCAAGATATAAAATAGGATTTTCCATAATATGAACCCACCTAGTTTACAATTAAAAACTATTTTCTAAGTTTTTTTTGTTTCCATCAAGTGTATTTTGATAAAACATAAGATGCATACAAGATTAGCCCAAACATAAAGCCTAAAACGAGCCTAAAGATAGTGTCAAAGGAAGAATCGAGAAGATCAACGTCGACAACACGTGTCGGAGGGATATGAGCCTTGAACGCCGATCACCGGCGATTGATTTTCCGGCCACAAAGAACTCCCAATCACGGCGGAAACTTCATGAATTCCTAAATTCATGACAAAGTTCCACACAATCTTCATCTTCTGTAAATTATTATAGCAAAATCTTCCCATCAAAGGCTGTAAATAGCTCATATCTGAACCCAGAGGCTTCATCTTCACATAAAACATCTAAAACCAACAAAAATTCAACAAATCCATAAAGCATCGGAGGGGAAACAGTCATTATCAACCTCAATACTTCAAACTCAACACTAAACAAACAATGAAAGAAACTTCAATCCACAACTTCAAATCCCTTCTTAAAAAATTAAGAAGATAAGCTTGAAGAAAGGATTAAGCCTTTAAACAAGGAGGACCGATTACACAAATCGTTGAGAAAGGGAAGAGACGAAGACAACGAATAGAAGAGAGAAGACAATCCGAAGCCAAACGGAGTAAAAGGCAGCCAAGACGCCAAAAACGAGACGGCGAATTGCTGGAGAGGAAGCCAGCCAACATCGCTGAGGAAGCTGTAGTTGCTAGAAAGAAGCCAGCCAACTCCGCCACAAAATTGCGGACGATGCTGGATGGTAAGCCAACCATCACCGCTAAAGGAGCCATATGATGTTGGACGGAAGTCCAGCCAAACGCCGTTGCCATAAAATTTTACAAAAAGTCGATGTCGCTCTTTGAAAATTTTGAGAGAGAGAAGAGAGAGAAACCGATCAAAAAAAAATAATCTATTTTCTAAGTTTTGAAAACTAAAAGAATAAATTAATTTTTAAAATACAAAATATTTTGTGTTTATTTTCACAAATTTCAAATTAAAAATGAGAAAACCCAATAAAGGCCCACGTATTTCTCACCTATAATAAAATCTAGAAAATTTGTTCATTGTCTCTGTATGACAACTCCGTGAAAAGGTCTTTTAATGGAGACTTGATTAAAAAACAAGAGGCGGTGTAAAAACCACCATAACAAAAAAATCAAAAACCCAATTTGATTCTCTTAAGAAACAAAGAAAAAAAGAGGGCAAATCGAATTTCCCTGAGGATGGTGTTAGGGTTATATGAATCACAAACCCGAAGATTCTGTTATCGCTTATCGTAATTCGTAGATTGAGAAAAATGGGAGGCGAAGATTCTCAAAGCGATAAAGATGATCGATGGAAACCTCCGCCGCCGCAGAAGGCGGATTTAAAGCTTTGGGGAATCCTCGCGTTTACTGTAATCGGCGCCACCGCCACCACTTTCGCCGTGAGTATAAATTCTCTGTGGAAGCATTTCTTCATCAATTCTTTTATAAGTTTCAATTTCAATAAGCTGCTTACTCTATTGCGAGATCGATCTCTATGGTTAGATGATTGGGTTTTAGTTTCTTTCAAATTCTCGAATTATGATTGTGAAGTGGATGATTTGTGTAAAAACTGCTTTCATTTCCAATTATGATTGTGGATGATTTGTGTAAAAAAGTTGAGAAATGATTAGCTTCGGAGTTTTATTATCGTGTGAGGCTTTGTTTACGGTTAGATGATTGGTTTTATTTCGTGAAATTTATGGAGTTATGATTGTTAAGTTGATGCTTGGTGTAGAAATAGCTTTCATTTGCGAATTTCTCAACGGTTTATTGAGAAATGATTAGCTGGGGAGTTTTATCGTCGTGTGAGGCTTTGTTTAGAGTTAGATGATTGGTTTTATTTCGTGAAATTTATCGAATTATGATTGTGAAGTTGATGCTTGGTGTGAAAATAGCTTTCATTTGCGAATTTCTCAACGATTGATTGAGAAATGATTAGCTACGGAGTTTTATTTTTGTGTGAGGCTTAGTTTACGGTTAGATGATTGGTTTTATTTCGTGAAATTTATCGAATTATGATAGTGAAGTTGATGTTTGGTGTAAAAATAGCTTTCATTTGCGAATTTCTCAACGATTGATTGAGAAATGGTTAGCTACGTAGTTTTATTTTTCGTGTGTGAGGCTTAGTTTACGGTTAGAGTATTGGTTTTATTTCGTGAAATTATCGAATTATGATTGTGAAGTTGATGCTTGGTGTAAAACTAGCTTTCATTTCTGATTTCTTGCTCATACTCGACGATTGGTGGTTAAGAAATGATAAGCTACGGAATTGGATAAGCTTGCATTTTATTCATTATTCAGAGCCGCTTCGTGGCCGCGTTTGTATTCATTGTTATTCAACGGAAAATTTGTTGGCTCTTATTGGTAAGATGGCGAAATGGTTGATAGGAGTTGCGGAATGATTGAGGGAGAAAAACATAACTTCACTACGAAAACCGATTCCTTTGTTATTTGTCATGAATGAAACTAACACGCGAATCTGCCAAAAAGTGTGATTGATAAAAACCTGCAGAATCACGGAATCATTCTACCATTCTGTTATCTGCAGGTTAATCTTGATTTGGTTAAATCTTTGTCGGGCTATAGTGTCTGATGCTTCATTTGTTTGGTAGGTTCATCAGCTGCGAAGAACTTTCGATTGGGTCTATACCCAGGTGAATAAAACCAACCTTTTCTCTAAGATAATATCTTGAAGCTCGTGATATCTTGATTAGTACATTACAAAATTTTGTGAGCATTAGTATCTAAAAGCTGTCAGCCTTTTGGTATTGCATTGGCCATATTTGCCAAGCTCTCAGCTTTTGTAAATTTGTCATTAAAGGTAGCTAGATCACAGTCAGCGCGGAAAGGAAGCAGAGGCGGTTCTTTCCGAACAGCTTTTCAGGAGGAAGCATGGAGAAAGTACAACAAACGGATGCAAGAGGAGTATGAGGAAGAGCTAGAGAGAGTGGTAAGTCTTATTGACCTTTTCCTACTGAAAACACGTAAAGTGTGTAGCCATAGATATATAGATTGTAACACCGATGATAATGAGTTTATATTGCTTTAAGATATATCTCGTCCATTTAATCCACGATTTTGTGGAAAAACTTGTTATTGGAGTGTAGAAAGCACTTGAAACATGCGTTCAGATCTGTTGATGCTCTCTTACAGGAACGTATTAGGCGTATGCAAAGCGTTTTCAACAGAGAGAGGAATAAATTTAGGAGGGGCTTCGAGAACTGGAAAGAAAATGATCCTAGTGCACACCAATACCATCAACAGTTTCAGCGAAATGATTGGTACTGGAAAACTGAGTCTACGTACAGAAACCAAAGGACCAATCACCAGGAGCCTCCAAAACAGAGTAGAGTCTACCCATTATCACACCATTACTCGGTCTTAGGACTCAGCAGGTAATTGTATAGTTTTAATATTGAAACGAAACGCAGACACGGCTCACACACGATGATAATCATTATCCGTGGCTCTAGCAGCTTCACACTATATGTTGCAATAGGGATGAAACTGGTAGGCACTAGAAGTCTAGAATAGTGTAAAGAAGTGGGAGGGACAAAAGATTATAGGGTTTAGAGTCTTTGGATAGCTTTTTGACTCGCTTTCTGGGTGTTCTTGGTCCTGGTTCTGTTATACTTACCGATTCTAGGTCAATAAAGAAACAATTCGACTCTGTTTCTCACAATTTTAGAGTCTGAACCTATCAGAAGCTTCATTGAGTTTTTAGTTTTTGTAAAATATAGATGAATCAACATAATTAAAGGGGTCAATCTATAGGAAAGGTTCAGCTTTTAGATGAATCAACATATTTAATTGGGTCGATCTAGAGGAAACGGTGACCTTTTGTTCCAGTATAAGAATCTGAAATTAAACATGGTTTTTTTGGGTTGATGATTCGCAATTCTTTTGCTATGGTTATCTCGGTATGTTAATGTAAATCAATGGTCGAGGGAACTTAATCCGGGTTTCTTGTTTATTGTTTTGCAGGTCCAGGGCAACTCCATACACAGAAGCTGAGATTAAGGTAAATCTTCTGATGCAATATTCTTCACATAGTCGTATGGTCATGTTTTTCATCGTGTAAGATACCTATGCTTTGATTCGGATTTGTTGTACATTTAGAAAGCGTTCAGGGAAAAGGCGATGGAATTCCATCCGGACCAAAATCAGGATAACAAAGGTATGCTCTATGCGGATTCTGCATCACCATCTTAACTAGTCCGGGAAATTTTGGGTCGGATTACCCGACCTTTCTCATACCTGACTCGAATTACTCAAAACTTTTCGGGTAAAGGTAATAGATAATTTAGAGGTCGGATAAGGGCCGGGTAAGGGTAATTATATGGGTACCTGAATTACTCGTTTGGATAACTAAATTTTTTAAAGTTTTTACAATTATTTATAAGTTTTTAAAAATTACTTAACATTAGACAATATTTTACGAAATTATCCATATTTTTTTTTTAAATTATCCAATTTTGTAAAAGTTATCAAAAAATTTCAAATATTGTATAAAATTACTCTTAATTATCCGTTCGGATAGTGATTTTAACTACTCGACTCTATCTTTGCTCTACCATTTACCCCGGGCCCTTTATCCGCAATTAACCGTTTTGGGTAATGATGTTTGATACCCTAGTTACCCTTACGGGCCTTACCCGATCCTTACCTGCGATTACCCAATCCTTTTCCTGCAATTTCCATGCCTAATCTTAACCATTGTGTTATCATTCCGGGTGGGATTTGACGGTGGTCTCATCGATTGTTGCAGTTGTAGCTGAAGCGAAATTCAAAGAGGTGTTACTTTCATATGAAGCTATAAAAGAAGAAAGAAAAGAGATGTAGGTGTGAATTTTTTTGTTAAAGAGATCGACTTTTTTTCCATACCCTCCTCTACGAATGTCGATATATATATATGAAACAGGTTTTACTTGAATGTCTTCGCATTATAGGTTAATTTAATAGTCTTATGGTTTGTTTTTTATCTCAGTTTTGGTTTCTTTGTTGTAATCTGAAAGCAATGCAAAGCTTAAATAAGTTGAAATCAGGGAAAGCATAAAGAGAACAGAATCTTGGACAGAGATGGTCAATAACAGATGATTATTTAATTATTTGAGGAAGAGCTTCCCCAACATTGTCTTTGCATTTTTTTGCTGTACTTTGAGACGAAGAGATGGATTTTTTTTTTTTTTTTTNATGGGTTTTTTTTTTTTTTTTTTTTTTGTCGATGGATTCTTGGTGGGGGAATCTATACTATAAAAAAATTGAAGCTATAGTGTTTTTAGAGGGTCCACATAGGATTTAGAAAAACTGATTCTTATTTGTCTATATCATCGTTATTTTTTATGTCATCGTTTAACATAAATTATTTATGATAATAATAATCAATCAAAAATAAAAGAGGAAAAAAAATATAAAAATGTAAACTAACATAAAAAAAAATATTTTAAAAAGTTAAATTAATATATTACACGAAGAAAATTAATCAACCAAAAATAAAAAATGAAATACAACATAAAAAAAGTAAAATAATATAAAAAATATCTAAAAAAGTTAAATTAACATAATAACCAAATAATAAAATTTCTTAATTACGCCTCCATGCCATTGCCATTTATTTTTTCGTTTTGATTTGGAAAATAAAAGATAATCGTCGGTGAAAAAAAAAGGAAAAACAAAAATATACGATGACACATAAGAAAAAATGTAAATGGTATGTATTTCTTTTATCTAAAAAAGGAGACTTTCGTTATAAAAAATGGAAAACTATTGTATATTAAAAACTTTAGATGTTTAGCAATTTATTAAATACCTATAAATACTATTCTTAACGCTTTAACGTCGCTTTGGAGGCGTTGCAATCAGTAGCAAAGAGATATGGGAGCAGTAATGTATGTAGTGTGGGTCATTCGTTAGGAGCTGGTTCTGCTCTACAAGTTGGTAAAGCCTTGGCGAAAGAAGGGCTATTTGTGGATGCTCATTTGTTCAATCCACCTTCCACATCTCTTACTATGACCTTAAGAAACATCGGTGAAAAAGCTGGTGTTCCTTGGAAAAGACTCATGTCAATGCTTCCTCCAAAAAACCAGTCGTTGATACCAAATAGTAATGAAACAGAGAATTCTCCTGGCAGTGTTTCGGGGTTCAAGAACTGGGTGCCGAGTTTCTACAGACAAAATCAGAAATCTTCTGTGCAATTGAAAAAAATGGGTTCCTCATTTATACGTAAACGATAGCGACTATATCTGCTGCCAACTACACTGACCAGGATGGAGTAACTGAGAAGAGAGAAGTGAGCAACAAGGAGAACAATTGTCATGTTCTAAACGCTAATTCTCAAGCAGCAGCAATGCTTTTCGTGATGTCGAAAGGGAAACGAAGCTTCTCGAGGCGCACGGGTTAGAAAAATGGTGGTCGGATAATATAGTCGATTAGCTATTCACATCAGCAGGTTGATCAGTCAGCAACTCAAGTCATTATACAGTATCAACAAGTAAACATTGCTACGATTTCATCGGTTTTTATTCAACATAATGGCAAAAATATCCATCTCTATCGTTCAATAAACACATTTGCTCTCTTTTTCTCTCTTTGTGGTTTTATCTAAGAACACTTTTCCAGGGAAATGTAACAACATAAATGTAAGAAAGATCAGTTGTAACTGATCTGCAAAATAATTTCAAGCCTTACACGCACCATTACGCTAACGCCTACAAAGCCGCTTTACACAACTATTACTTATTGCAGTTTCTCTTCGATGATTCTTTGGTCAATAGGATAGTAAAAACAATTTGCAAATAGGTAACAAAAAAGCAAATTTAAAAAAAAAAATTTTGTTTCAGTGATATAGAACTTTCTCTATTTTGGATTTGCTATGTTTTTTTTTGTCTCAGTTTTACTAACCGCAACAAGTTACTGGGCGTATAGAAATATAATTTATGTTCAAGCGATATTAGAGATTATGGATAGGAATTCCGCGCATACACGTGGTATAGGTACCAAGAGAACGTGCCTCTCTCGACCTATTCAATTATGTAGCGTAGCATATACAAGAGGAAATAGTTTCCGGATACATTAGGGTCTGAATTTCTTGACTGTTGATTATAATTACTATGGTATTACTTCATTTTATGTTTGGTTTATTGATGTTTTTTATTTATTTAGTTAGTTTAATAGAGTTTGTGGTTTGATTTATCCAACGATAAAAATATTTTGGGTGCTTTTGGTTAGATTTTGCATTCTTAATGATTTGATATGATGCTCCATTTTGAAAAAGTTTTGTGAGCTTTTGTGTTTCTGTTTACTTGATTTTGGACTTTTGCATTTTTCTTTAAACAACATAAAATGTTAAACTCCGGGTAATCCTTTCCTACTGTTTCTTTTGATCGTTTTTATGTTTCTTCACATCAAGCTCTATTATTCTGTTATTTAATCTTTTTGATAGTCTATGCTTGTGTGAAGTTTATACTTGTGTGAAGTTTTTAGGGATTAGTTATGATAATATTGATATGATTTCATTGTCATACACAAACTTATGAGAAGAAAATATATCTAAAAGAGAAAATGAATATTTATCTAAGAGAAATGGGAAAAAATATGTTGTCTTTAAAGAATATGCTAATGTTGCAACAAAGACTCTGAATGATGTGAAAAACAGAAAAATACATGTGGATGATCGTGGTTAAAAGTGTACTTCATTGATTTTTTTAGGGCTAGGAAAGCTATGGAACCTAAGTTTTTGAGGTTGTTTAAACAACAAAAAGATTCAAAGTGCTAACCAAAAGAAATAGAAAATATTTATGTAAGGAAACATATTAATTTTTTTTATTTTGACATAATATTATGAGAATATACTGAAAAAAAAAATGGAAGTGCATTAAAAAAAACCATGTAAGCTTTTTTTTTTGATAAAAAGTAAATATCTAATTAAGTATGAAAAAAATCAAGAATGTATATCATAATGTATTAATGCATCTTGTTAATGCATACTACAAATGATGAGTATATAGCAAAATTAATTTTGGTTATGTAATTTGCAGAATAATTTTGTAACTTCATCTTCTTTCTAATATCTTTAGAGTTAGAAAATAATTAAATTATTGTTGAAATAAAAACAAAACCGTAAAAATAATATTGATAATTTTTTACTCAATAATGTTTTATTGAACTTTCTTTTAACATTGATTTGATTAAAAATCATATACAAAAATTATAGAATTAAGTTAAATAGAAATATTAGTGATTTTTATTAAAAAACATAAAGAGAAAGTCCGCGCGTAGCGCGGACTAAAATCTAGTCTATACTATATAAAAGTTGAAGCTATAGTGTTTTTAGAGCGTCCACCTAGGATTTAAAAAACTCGATATTATTGGTCCACATCATCATCATTTTATTTTATTGGTCCATGTCATCGTTTTACATAAATTATTTATGATAATAATAATCAGCCAAAAATAAAAAAGAAAAATAAACATAAAAATGTAAACTAACATAAAACAAAATATCTAAAAAAGTCATATTAACATATTACACGAAAAATGTTAATCGGCCAAAAATAAAAAAGGAAAATCAACATAAAAATTTAAAATTCACAACGAAACACTTTGTGGACCTTTACGTATTCGTTATTTAAATCGGTTATTTAGTTTTACATTTTTAATCATTTGCTTTCTTTTTATTTAATATGGGATAATTATCCTTCCTATCATTAGGTTTGGCCATCAATGCTATAAATAGGGATGTATTAGGTTTTTTGTAGCCACTTTTGATTTTTACTAGGAATTTAAGAAACGGGGTTTGAAATCACGGGAAAGAGTATTCCCATCCTCTTTCGATCTAAACGTAGAACTTCTTCGTTGGATCTTATCTACTTCACACGACTTATTTGGAGATCTCGTGGGTCGTCATTACTTTGCTTCCGCTTCTCTATCCATGTTTCCGCTTTGTACAATGAATAAAACATAGCTTCGACAACTCTACAGAATTGGAGAGAACGTCCTCCTTCTTCCTATTCCATCAAAGTTAATAACCTCTCACAGCTTCAAAACTCAACTCTATACTCTGATGGCAAGTATCAATCACGGGTTTCTCCTCTGGTGGATACAGCTGGTACGCATTGTGTATCCAGTTAATTAATGCTACAAGTCTCATATCATGATGTATCATCTTAATTATTATACCTTATGCAATTTTGTTAATAAATTTTTAAGGAGAATGATCATATCTCCCAAAGGGAACGACGAGGACAATGGGAATGGATTTATTTCAATGTATGTTGAAATAGATAGCACAAGCCTCATGTCCATACCACCAAGTGAGGTGTATGCAGAAATCCGATTTTTCGTCTTTAACAAACAATAAAACAAGTACTTTTTAAGTCAAAAAAAATAAAATAAAACAAGTACTTTACTAAAGGTATGTGTGTGTTAACACACGTTTACAATATGGGGTTATTAATAAAAGATCTACAGCAGGTCCGGAGACGTAGGCATATTGGCCGAACTCCGTTAACAAATTGTGTGTCTATTTTATTGTTCCCGTAAATCTGATTTACCGGAAATTTGACATTATTTCCTAAGAGTGTGTACATGCATGTATATTTGCTTATGTTTTCTTTCTCCCTATGTGTATATATGTTAATCAATAAAGTGTATATATATTGAATATCCAGATATGGAATCGAGGCAGTTCAATACATTAAGAACGATATGGGGATTGTCACAAGTGCTTCCCCTTGATACATTCAATGACGGTAAAAACGGATACATCTTTGATGGAGATCATTGCGAGTTTGGTGTTGATATCTTTGTTACTCCACCTACAACCAAATGGGAAATCATCTCTTTTGATGTGAAACCTTCTTATCCTAAGTTCTCTTGTACTGCTCAAAAATTCTCTGAGATAAAAGAGAATCCTCACACATCAAGCAATTTTTCGAAGGGAGGAAATAAATGGTAAAATTATATATCTATGTGTGTGTGATATAACAATCCTTGCTTTTAAGTTTTAGCTATCAAATACGTGTACATATTTACATATAAATATACGAACCTGTTTTAGAGTTCTAAAGTTGTATCCATTTATCTGTTTTTCGATGAAATTTTAAAAGAAAATACAAAAAATTTACGTGCAAGCAGATCTGAATGTTGAGGACCCACGTGGAACCAATTAC